>WYDI02022568.1:22234-39624 GCA_009867235.2 Psittacus erithacus | reverse complement strand
CCATGGTTTAGTGGGAGGTGTCCCTGCCCATGGCAGGGGGGTTGGAACTGGACGATCTTAAGGTCCTTTCCAACCCTGACTATTCTATGATTCTACGGCTGCAGGTCACCCATCATAAAACCGTGGCTTCAAACTGTAAGCTGAGACACTGGAAGTTACTGCACTGACTTGCAAAGTCAAGACTCCACAGCAAAAACATGTGGAAAATGAAAGGGTTTCCAAATCTTTCATCACGCCTGATAAATAGCTCTGCTGAGTATGAAAGTACACAACACTGTATGGGTTTGAACAGCCCACTTGCAATGGAGACTCTCGGTACAGAGGCAATGGAAATGACGCTGCACTGGTGTACGGTCCCAGCAATTCATACAGCCAGCAGCAATGTTCCTGCTGCATGCAGGTCTCATACAGAACACCAAATGTAACATTTAACATGACACTAAATAGGGGCCAAAAGCAGTCAGGAGATGGAGATCATTCTCCTTTCTGCATCCTGTTCCTAGAGATTACAGAAAAGAATGCTTCCTTTCTGCAGACACAGCTCTGCCCTTTTCACAATTCCCAGGATTTGTCTCACAAATTTCCCTGGTGAAACAGGAAGGTTTATGGGAGCATCAAGGTTAAGTTGCTAGGACAAAAAAATCTGCTGTTGCACCTGAAAAAGACCTGCAAGCAAAAAGGCTGGGATTGCTGCAGCATGAGTGAGCATGGCAGCACAGCGATGTCACACAGCCTGTGCCACGTCCTCGGGAGTCCCGACTGCCCGCGGCCTCAGCAGCAACCACACAAACCCTGGCTGAGACTCAGGAATCCTGCACAGACGCTCCAACCCAGAATGCTGGCATCTCCTTACCGACTCCTCCTCTTCATCATCTTCAAAGAACTCTGTTTCGTCTGTCTTCATGTTTGATCCCAGAAAGTCCGTCTCATCATCCCTGGAACCGACAACAAACCTGGGAGTGGAGTTCTCTCCCTCACTGGCGGTCGTCAGGGACGACATTGCAGCTCCGGTGGCCGACCATCCCGCTCTGGAATCCCAGCATGCAGAAAGGGAGAGAAAAGGTCAGAGGCAGGGTGAGCCAGGGCCAGCCGTGCTACTGGAAGTGGTGATGATGGGGAGGGCAGGGACTCATCTGGCTTGAGTCAGCACAGGGATGTGTTGCCCAGCACAAAGGGGAGGAGCAGGAATAGACCCTCGGGGTGGGAGGGGATCAGAATTCAGGATCATTTTAGATGGGCAGTTCCACTGTGCAGTTAACCCCTTTACACTGACTGGGAAAGGGACAGTGTCACCGCCAGCACTGAAATCACATAAAACTTACAGTTATGCACGCTTCAAGCCACTGTCTAAATCATGGAAGGGGACAGTGGGCACTCTCACAGGCTCGTACACCCAAAGACATCAACTAGGACTCCAGAAGCTAGGACAAAGCTTAGGGCAGAGATGGTGACTTCCCAATGGCCAATTTTCATCCTTTCAGCTCAAGAAGACCTACAGTAACAGAAAGAACCGCTTGAGAGGCGCATGAGTCTGCAGGGAGGAAGGAAAGAGGACAAAAGAGGAAGCAACAGCAACAGTTTGGGTTGCAAGTCAGGGCTCCTCAGTTTGCAAGCTGGCTCCGATTTACTCTGTGAGCACAGAAGCTGATTACTGGGATAAAAGCTCTGCTTTATAAACACCAGGAAAGAAAGGAGAGTGTCTTGCACTGTCACCTACAGCAGCAGCACTGCCTGTCGCAGCAGCAGCCAGGTTTGAACACACCATACGCATGCCCTGCACACACCAAGGACACAGCTGCTCACCTCTGACCATAGCTGCACACACATAATGTCACACTTTTGTCCTTTACTGGGTTTCCCCCAGCTGGAATGTGGTGAAAAGCATTCCTTCCATGCAAGTGCAACCTTGAGAAGAGGGCATTGTGAACACCTCATGCTATTACATATTTCCTAAAAATGGGCATGAGACACTATCACTGCTTCTCACGCTCTCACATGCCTTCCAGCATCCCCCAGACCAAGTCCCTGAGTGCCCTCCCCTGCTGAGCACGGTTCCCTCTGCTGCCAGCACACAGCAGGAGGCTGCACTGCCATGTACAGTTGTGAGCTCCCAGTGCTCTGGCAGCTCCTCTCCCCCAAGCAGAGCCACCACCTGCCAGCAGCACGGTTTTATGGTAGGCAAGAATCCCCTCGCTAGGAACACGGGCAGGATGGGCAGGAGAAACACGCAGAGCAACCCAGCCGCTTGTGAAATCGCCTTGGAAATAAGGGACAGAAGAAAGCATGCCTGCACACAGAAAGGCTGTGCGTGCTCCCCAAATGGACAAATGTGACAGGTAAGCACTCAGAGAAAGAGCTGGAGCAGAAGCACACCCCGATGTCCCACAGCCGCACTCCCAGGCACCGGTTTGCCAGCAAGCCTCTCCATTACCACACTGGATCTACTGGAGGAGCCGACGCCAACCCAACAGAAACCAGAGGTGACAGAGCGAACCTGGACTTTGCACCTACCACAGCAAGACCACCTGGGTCCACCTGGCTCTAGCACACGTGGGTACCCAGTGCCACCTGCTCCCGCACAGGCCTCGAGCACCGCCAGCACGCAGAGAAAGCTGTGATTCACCACCAGTGCTCTGCTGGCGAGAGCAGCAGCTCTGGCCCGCCAGGCTATAGTGGCACCTTATGTGTGCTCCACACAGCTCTGCTTTCACATGAGGACACAAGCAGGATTCCTGACATGCTCAGGAACCATTTCCACTCCTGTACCCTGCTGCCAGTGCAGAACAAGCCCTTAGCAGCTCAGTGGCTGATGATTTAATGAAGTAAACCATGCAAGGAGAGAAGGAGGGTTGTTTTCTCCAATCCCTTATGGCCCTTCCTCCTGGAAAAAAAAAAAAAGATCAAGCAGCAGGAAAACCTTTGCCCTAAGAAATTGCTGAGTTCTCTACATCCCTGCTCCTAGCTCAGAAAAATCCCCCTGCCGTATCCATAGCTATTTCTAGAGGCCATGACACGCCACACTTGAACCAGGCAAAAACCTGGAGCCTTGCTGAAGCCAACAGCCACTGATTCATCAGGCATGCCCCTGGTGTTAACAGGGAAAGCCTCATGAGCTCAGGTAGCCTCTAGTGTGATGAAAGGGAGAGGGCATAATGAAAACCTTT
Source organism: Psittacus erithacus (assembly GCA_009867235.2). Lineage (NCBI taxonomy): Eukaryota > Metazoa > Chordata > Aves > Psittaciformes > Psittacidae > Psittacus > Psittacus erithacus. Next base: position 36,460 of record WYDI02022568.1, on the reverse strand, counting down.
TAAAGTTTCTCTTTAAAGTAGACCCCTTATCTGACTAGATTCATTGCAAGAGAGACCACAGGCTCTTGATGAAACAGAGTTTTTACCTACAGGCACAACTAAGGCAGGTAAAACTCAGACAGCCTGTTGCTGTTAAAGGGAAGCAGGCGAACGGAGTTCTACCCTGAGCTCCAAAGCTTTTGGCCGTTACCAAAGGCCAGTAACATGACATGTTGTTCCCATGCCTGATTCAGCTCCAGTGCTGGGTGCCAAGAGAGTCCAACTTCCCCCACAGAAATGGCAGCAGCAAGTTCCTGCAGGGTGCTCAGCCCACACCACCACCACTACCTCCTTTCTTCAAACCTAGAGCTATGAGAGGCAATGACAGTTTGTGATGCTGACAGCTCTGCATCATCCTCACTGCTTCCTGAGCTAACTGCTCCTAGAGGTCATACATCCAGTCCGATGCCTACTTGCAGAGTGCTACAGGTCTTACCTTTCACTAATCACAGCGAGCAAATTAAGTGTTAATAGCGCTGGCTGTATAGTCCAAGAGAGACAAAAGCATTTATACAGCTCTGACACACACACACAGAGAAAGGTAAAGATGGAATATTCAGGCTTGCTGGTCCCATCGCAGTTACACGAGGAAGTACACACGAGCAGCTGCAGTTAAAGACATCCTTGCACTCCCTTCCCAGAAAGGCAGCTATGATCTCCTGCACAATCATACTATAGGCTACTGTAACCACTTATAGCAGCCAGAAGCTGTTGACCCATAACCTGGAACTGAGATGTAGACCTTGCCTCTAAGTGTCCTGGAATTAATTCAGCTCCCTAGACCACCCTGTATTAGTGATAACAAGTTTAGTGAGTTGTTTTCTGGTTCCCCAGCAGCTCACTCTGGCACTGTTCAGATGAGGATGTTCACAGAGTAGAGAGGTTTGTTCTCTGTGCCCCACTTCTGAGGTACCAGAAATGTGAGAGAGAAGGTGACATGACCAGGTCTCATATTAACTCTGTACTCAGTGTGGCATTAGCCACTAAAAAGAGTGGGCTTGGGCACTGTCTTTTGTTTCATTTGGTTTTTAAACGCCTGATTTCAAGACACAGTCCCCACAGAGAGGGCTGGAGGATGAGGACCACAGTAGCTGACCACGTCGCTGGCAGCCCCCGGCGGGACAAGAGGCAGCTCTAGGAGCAGAGGTAAGGCCCTCCCTCCCCAGGGAGCACTGGGAGGGAGGCCCCTGGAGTACAGGTACCACGTGCAGATAACAACCAACCTGAAAGAATGGTCAGTGAAGCACCTTTGCTCAAAGTGACTCTGACTGCCACAAGGGCTCTTTGTACTAAGGGTAATTACACACATATATAAAGGTGAAAGCTGTACTCTTATCATAGACATTTAATTGCTTCAGAAGAAAAATAACACCTATTTCAGAGTTAATAATTAAAAGCTCTTTGGAGGTGGTGTGTGAAAGCAAGCTCTCTCTGTTAACAGAGCTTCAGCATGTTCACAACCAGGAAGCTGAAGTCCAGCTTCTAAACAGAAGTTCTGCCCATTCGAGCAGCACTTCTGGGAACTCCCAGTCCATGGACATCTCCAGGACCAGCCCACGATGGTGGGAAGCACTGTGACTGCCTGTCCCGGAGCTGCTCTACTACACAATACCCTGCAAGCTCAGAGCAGCCTCCTGCCTTATTGCTTCTGCGTCGGAGCAAGCACTGCGCTGCTCACAGCACCTACGGCGCTTCTCATCTTATGAGGTCGTTTTTAATGAGTGTTTTTAATGAGCTCGTTAAGTGTGAAACTTCACAGCATCACAACGTACCTGACACTTAACGAAGGTTCATCCGCCCGTGCCTCCCGGCACTTCCCTCGCACCAAGCGCGGTGCAGACATAGCCCCGACCCGTCCGCTCGGGGAGGGGGAGGCCGAGGCAGCGGCGGCTCCCCCAGGGCCGCGCCCTCAGCCGGGCGGCACTGACACGGTCACGGTCACGGTCACGGTCACGCCAACCCGGAGGCAGCCCGTTCCCCGCGACACCGCCCGGAAAGGGCAGCCGGGCCCGCTCAGCCACCGCCCCGCCCGCCGCCCCACGGGCCCTCCCGGCCACAGACGGCGGACGCTGGGCCCGAGCGCCGCGGCCGGGCCGGCCGGGCGGGGCTGCGGAGGGCAGGGCTGCGGGAGCCGCCGCTACCACCTACCCTGCACCCCGCGACGGTCACCGACGAGCCGGGCCCAGCAGCGGCGCAGCCGGACCCCTCCCCCGCCGGTTCCCTTCCCTGGCCCGGAGCCGCCCGCCCCGCCCCGGCGCCCCGGGGACGCCCCAGCACCCAGCGGCGGCAGCAGGGGGCGCGACGCCGGCGCCGCCATTTCCCTCCGCTCACCTGCGGCCTCCGAGCGCACCCTCCACCGCCGGCTCTGCCGCCGGCCAATCACGACCTGCTGACGGCCGAAGCCAGCCAATCGGCGGGCAGGAGGGCGCGGCCGGCTGGCCGCCGACCGGGCGTGGCGTGGCGGCCCCTGGCGGCGGAGGTGAGCGCTGCGCGGCCGGGCCTGCCGCGCGCACGTGGGGCGCGGGCCCGGAGCCGGGTCCCGGGTCCGGCGTTAGCCCGGCAACCGCGCCACGTGCGCCGTCCCCGCCGCCGCTCCCGTTCCGCGGGGTCAGCAGCGCTCCCTGCCCCGCCGCTGTGAACCCGCCGGTGTCGCGGGGCCGCCCGCCCTATCCCGGCGTGTGGGGCCCGAGGAGGGAGCACCCGGCACCGGGCAGAGGCACAGAGGGCGGTGGGGTGGGGGTGCCGGTGACCGCAGCTCGCGCCAGAACGGGCCTCCAGGAACCGTCCGCCGACCCTGCGATACATCCCGGGCCGCATCCCACGCGCGGCTCCAGGCCGTCAGGAAGCCGCGTCCGCCGCGCCCGGCTTCAAGCGCGCGGACTTTCCTTGACCGCCTCTCCGCCGTCACGGGCCGCTCTGTGCCGCGCAGAGCCCGACCCGGGCCTCGGGGGCGTCCGGGGCTCCGTGCGTGGCCCGGCGCGGGCGCTGGCGCAGCCGCCCCCCGGCGCTGTCCGTCTCGCGGTGCTGAAAGCGGCGGCGGCCCCGGGGAGGGGCGGGGCGGGGCCCGCGGCGAGCAGGTGGCAGCGCCTCGCGCCCCCCCGTGCCCGGCCGTTCTCCGCCTCCGCGCACCCTCCCGCTGCCGCCGTTCCCATTGCAGCTCCCGTTCCCGCTGCAGCTCCCGCTCCCACAGCAGCTCCCGTTCCCATTGCAGCTCCCGTTCCCACTTTCATCACGTCCTGTTCCCTGCCGCGCCGCTCCGCGATGGCCGGCACCTTCGCTCGCGCGCTGTCCGCCCGCCGCTCCGCCGGCCTCCTGGCCATGGTGGGCGCCGGCTCCCTCGCCGCCGGCTTCCTGCTCTCCCGGGACACGGTCAGCGCCGGACACCGGCAGCGGCGGCGTTACCCGCCCAGGTACTTGCGGGAGGGCGGCGGGCAGGGGCCGGTCCCTGCGGCGCCAAAGCCCGGGAGGGCGCGGGGCTGTCCCGGAGAGGGGGGATCTCGGCTGCGGCGGGGCGGGGGCTTTGCTCGTCCGCGGGATGGGGGTGACCGGGACTTCCCGGGGCCCCGGCCGGCGGCGGCGGGGGCTCGACCGTGTTGGACGGAGCCGCCCAAGGGCACCGGCGCCGCCGCAGCGGGGCCTCCGCGCCCTCCCCGAGGGCTGGGCAGCCCCAACCGCCGCCCCAATCGCCGCGCGGCCACCGGCACCCGCAGGGGACCCGCCCCGAGCCGGGGCCGCGGGGCCCCCTCCGGCTCATCCTCCTGCCCACGGCCCGGCTCCCCGGCACCGTCCCAGCGCTGCCGGCAGCACCCGGACAAGCCGCTGCCCCACAGCATGGGGCGGGAGGGAGCAGGGGAGAACAAGGACTTGCCAGTGAGGCTGGGGTCCGGGGGACTCCGTGGGCTGCTGGGGCAAGGGAGGACAAAGCCCAGGCTTGGCCCGATTGTGGCATGAGCCAGGGGACACTTGCCAACGTCCTGGTGGGAACTGGATGGAGCAGAAGGAATCATTCTCTCCTCCTGGCCAAGCACCCAGGAGCTCCGTCTGCAGGAGCTAGTGTCAGGACAGAGCTGGAGGCTTTTGGGCAGACCCAAGGGCTGGCAGCAGCTCCTGGCCTGGCCTCATCTGGCTGTACCAGCCTTCCAAGAGCCAGCCCTGGGGACAGGGACTTCTCTATTCAACAGAAAGGTTTCCTGGCAGGTCCTCACTCTTCCGTCTCGGGCAGTTTGTAAAGGGAGAAGTGGAGGTGCCTGCAAGGGCTGAGCAGGCAGCCCCTGGCCTGTGAGCAGATTTTGGATACAGATGAGCCCTGGATGTGCGATCAGGACCTGTGGGATGTGGGCATGGAGCCAAGCTGGGCCAGGCGAGTGCCTGCAGGGCCACGGCTTGGCTTAAGTGTGATTTTGAGGGTAATGCTGGCTCTCCAAGAGCCCTCGCCCTATTTACACAACCTGTGCCTGATCTCTTAAGCCAGATAAGTGTCACAGCTGCAGAGCGGAGCCAAGGTTCAAGCACCAGCACAGAAGGCCTTCTGTCACTCCCCCTTTGAACCACTCTTGCCAAGGGCTGCCCAGAGACCCTGGCTGGGCCACCAGCAGCTTTGGGGCTGGAGGCTGGAGAGATGCTGGCCGGTCCTGCCCACTGCCCAGCCCCAAAGAGCATGAACGGCCAAGGCATAGGATGGGGCTGAAGGCAGGAGCTGCCTGTGCCTCACAGGCACTGGGCAGGGGAGGAACAGGACCAGAACGGGAGAGGGACATGACAGCCACCGGCTGGTTCTTCCTCCTTGCCCCAGCACCGGCTGCTCAGTCTGGCGCAGCTCAGTCAGGTCAGGAAAGGGAGGAGTGGGATTTCCTCCTCATCCTGATGCCGGTGGAGGCGGTGCATAGGGAAGAAGCAGAGTGGGAAAGGAGACAGCATGTTACTGCTCCAAACGCATGCAGCCGCTGCGATCCCTGCACCAAACACTGTGCAGTCAGAGAGCGGCAAGGCGCTGCATTGCAGGCTGAGAGCCACGCTCGTGCAGAAGCTGTGTGCTGAGAGAGTGCTGAGGCTCAGAAAGGAGGGGACAGAAATGGAGCCAGTTGGAAGAGCGATGAAGATTGGATGTTACTGTTTATGCGCCTCCAAAGAGGTGAATAAACAGTAGGGAAGGAGGGGCTCAGGTGAGTCTGGAGGAGGGGGTGAAATCAAGGTAGAGAATGTGTCTGAGAAGCTCTAAAATGAGCATCCTGGGAGGGTCTGTTCAACTGGGCATGGTTTTGTAATGGTGCCGACACTGATAAAGAGCTTGGACAGAGCCCCTGAACCAAGCCACAGCATCCGCTCTGCAGGGTCCAGTCACCCACAGTGATTGTGCTCCTCTGCTCTTTAAGTTAAATAATAGGAGACATTGGCAGCAGCCTTGACAGATCTGAGCAACACTGCTTGTCATTGCACGGCTCATCCCTGCACTGCGGTGCCAATGGCCACACTGAGAGGCTCGGAGGCTCCCCCCGGGGGAGATGTGGGCACGGAGGTGCCAGCTGCCAGTCCCACACGGTTCCTCGTTTGGACGGCAAAGCCGGCATTCCTGCCGGAGTGTCTCCACGCAAAGCCCAAGCACCGTCCTCCTGCAGAACACGACGTGGGCTGCACTTCCTGCAGCAGCCTGGGCACCACGCACCCTGCACACCCCACACACCTCCCATGCACTCTGCACACCCCACACAGACCCCATGCACCCCACACACACCTCCCATGCACCCCACACCCCGGCACACACCCCATGCACCTCGCACACCCCACACCATCAGCGTGAGCCCTCACAGAGCTGGTTACGCCAGGGAGGGCACTGGGGGCAGAGCCATGGTGCAGAGCCATGAGAGGCTGCCCCAGGGGGAAGCACCTTCTCGTGCAAGGACAGCGAGGACAGTGGCTCCTGGCATTGCACTGCTCATCCTGACCCCCTGCAGCTTAGCTTAAGAGCTATAGGAAGGCTGAAGAGAAACTCCCCAGATTTGCTGGCTGTGATTCAGGGCTGCTCTGGGAGCGTGTGACTGGAGCAGGAGCAGAATGAGCCCTGCAGCAGGCACAGACCCTGCAGGCAGGGATGGAGTCTCAGGGTTTTGGACTTCGATACCTCAGTGACGGTTGGGACTGCCCATAGCAGACAGCATGTATAAACCTGCTGCAGTCTCCTGCTTACTGGAAGTGAGCTTTCTTCCCTTAGCGACTTTTGCTGGCTTTCTGGACATAGTCTACTGCCACCAGGGTGGAAAGTGCAGCAGGCTGTGCTCCCGGCAGCACTGGCTGTGCTGCAGGCAGAAGAGGAACTTGTCCAAGAGTCCCATTCTGATCAGCAAATGCTTTTTATGATAGTGTCGCTCCCCGGAGAGATGTGGGTCTGCAGCCAGCCAGCAGCAGGGGCAGAAGCAGGGGGGAGGCTGGGCAGGCTGTGTCCGCTATCAGACGAGTCAGCTTCTGAACTGGAGCATCTCTACATGGCACAGATGTGGGTGGACTGGGGCAGCAGCCCTTGGCCTTCACGGCCTGGAACGAGTCCCAGACTGGAGCAAATGCCTCCTTGCACTGGTCCAGGCTGGAGCTGCCAGTGCTCTCCTACGCAGAGCAGTCCCAAGCCCTACCTCCTTTTCTTTCTGCAAGGCGCAGGAAGCCACAAGCAGCAAAGAGCCATAGGCGAGGGGCCAAAGCACATTCCTGGTCCTGCAGATGCAGCGGGGAGGCATCAGTGCTCAGCTCCACAGCACCAGGACACAGAGCAGGACCTGAGCGCCACGAGGTGCCAGGACTTGCTGCTGTGATGGCAGCCGGCTGCTGCTCCCACCTGCCTGGCCCCGCACCAGCCCCATCATCTCTTCTTGCATAGGGATGACCCCTGCCCAAGCTGCGCCTCCCTCAGGACAGTGCCCCTTCAGGCACAGGCCACCAGCCAGGACTCCTGGGCTGACACGGGCCAGTCCTGACCCACTGTGGCAACAGAGGCACCACCTCCAGCAGGAAGGATTTGGCCAAAGAGGGCACTGTCGGGTCCTGCCCTGCCAGCCCCACATGAACACAGAACAAGCACAAAGCCCAGCAAAAGTGGGAATGAGGTCAGGGGATGGCCTCCTGCTAAGCTGATTAGAGGAAAGCATACCCCTAATACAATAAACTGCACCAGAGCAGTGCGGTTCCCACCGGCTGCAGATTGGGGTCAGCCAGTCTCCTGCCCCAGCATCCAGGAGGTGGGGAATGGGGGTCCGGGGCCTGGCCAGTGGTCGAACACGCAGTGCCCCATGTGCTGCTGCCTCCCGCGCCCAGTGCACACCCAGCCCACTGCCCACAGCCCCAGTGCTGGGCAGCACCATGGAGGAAAAGGGGAGTGAGATCCCCGTCAGCTCTGCACTGCCTCCTGCTAGCCTGGGGCTGGGGCTGGGGCTGGGGCTGGGGCTGGGGCTGGTATGGCCACCACTTGGCCACCAAGAGCTTTCCCAGCGCCAGGCCCTGGTACATGGCTGATAAGGAGCCGCACCCAAACAACCAGCCCAGATTTGTTCATGGACTCTTGTCCTTGTGACATTGTCAGCCCTTGGCTCAGGCTGCTCCCTGCCCTTGCCACGCAGTGCCTCTGACTGCTCTTCCTTGGCCTTTTTGCGGTGTGCACAAGCAGAGAAGCTCAGCCTCCCTGCCCAGAGCTCCTCAATCCTGCCCTGAGGGTCTCTATGTCCTCCAGCCCCAGAGGACTCATTGGTCTCTCCTCCTGCAGTGCTGAGTACCCCGACCTGAGGAAGCACAATAACTGCATGGCCAGCAGCCTGACGCCAGCCATCTACAGCAGGCTCTGTGACAAAGCAACCTCAAATGGCTGGACCTTGGACCAGTGTATCCAGACGGGTGTTGACAACCCTGGCCACCCCTTCATCAAGACTGTGGGCATAGTAGCTGGCGATGAAGAAAGCTATGAGGTGAGTGGCAACCCTGCCTGCAGCAGCCTGGTACCTGTGGAACATCCAGCAGCCTGGATATTGGTGCCCATCTCCTGCTGCCCAGCCCGGGCAGCTGCAGAGGCTCCTTGGCCAGCCCCAGTGTGTCCCTGCAGAACATGGGGCTCCTTCAGAGCAGCTGCCCTGGAGCCCTGCATCCTCCTCCTCCTTGCTGGGGCAGCAGCAGCCCCATGGATTGCTATTGCGTTGGATAGCAAGACCCACCATGGCCCCAGCCACCCTCTGTAGCTCTCCTGCTGCCACATCCCCCATGCTGGCAGCAGAGCCATGTCCGTGGGGCGCAGGGTCCGCATTGTGCCCGTCATCCTGCTTGCTTCCAGGTGTTTGCTGACCTATTTGACCCCGTGATCCAGGAGCGGCACAATGGCTTCAACCCACGCACCATGAAGCACTTCACAGACCTGGACGCCACAAAGGTGAAGGAGCTGGGCAGTGGCGCTATGCATGGATGTCCCTCCCCTGGCCTCGGGGCCAGGGCCCCTGCCAGCACTGGTGTCCTCCCGTAAGCGCCCCACGGCTCCTATCTGTTCCAGATCAAGTTTGGCCACTTTGATGAGCGTTATGTGCTCTCGTCCCGGGTCCGGACCGGGCGCAGCATCCGCGGGCTGAGCCTGCCGCCAGCCTGCACCCGTGCCGAGCGGCGGGAGGTGGAGAAGGTGACTGTGGAGGCACTGAATGGCCTCACCGGAGACCTGTCGGGCCGGTACTACCGCCTCAGCGAGATGACGGAGAAGGAGCAGCAGCAGCTCATTGACGTGAGTCAGTGCAGCTCCTGGACTGCCAGCCCAGCACCCACGGAGCAGGACCCCTTCCCTGGTGTTGCCCCTCCAGGAGGCCGTATCCTCCCTTCCCAGCCCCACTGCCCTGTGGGACCAGGACCCCTTCCCAGTGAGGCTGCCCCATGGTGCAGGGAGTGTTCACGTGCTGCTCAGCCCTCCCATGCCTGGGAGGATGGAGCTCATTGAACACAACCCCAGCAGCTCACAGCCCTTCCAGCTCTTGCCCCATGTCTCTGCCCATGGCCAGGAGAAGGCGCTCTTGTGGTACATGGCTGGTGCCCTACCAGCCCCTGGAACAGGGTGGGCTGTGCACCAGCAGTCTTCTGCCTCCCTGGCCAGGAAGGCAGGGACTGCTGCCCACAGACGACGACAGCAAGTGAGCTCTCCCTGCCTGGGACAGCTGTGGTGCAGCGAGACAGGCAATAGCTGTGCAGCCCTGGCGAGCCCACGCACTCTGCATCCCTCCAGGATCACTTCCTCTTCGACAAACCAGTGTCCCCGCTCCTGACAGCAGCAGGAATGGCCCGGGACTGGCCCGACGCCCGAGGGATCTGGTGAGGATCTGCCCTGGCGCCAAGCAGTCATCAAGGCAGAAAGGCTGGGGCGATGCTGCTGCTCTGTCAGGCTGCCCCAGCCCTGCCACCACGTTCCCCACACCAGCTGCACTGCAGACCCCAGCACACACAGCACCAGTGCCCACCCATGGCTCTGGGCCTGACCTGGAAGCCCCTCATGAGCTGCAGTCAGCAGCCACCCACTCCATGCACAAACCACACCTGAAAGTGGAGCTTCAGAGCCAGCCCCTGCTGTCGGTGCTGCCCGCTCTCATCATCCTGTAGTGCTTTGCACTCCAGGCTGCCAAACCCCTGTAACTGCCTTCTGCTGCCCAGGCAATCCCCAGTGCTCCTTCTGTCCCCAAATTTCTCCTGCCACGATGTCATCTTACTGCTTGCCCCATCATCTCTCGGCACAGCCATGCAGCATCCCACACACCATCACTCACCTGAGGTGACAGCCAGCTCTCACCCTCACTGGCACAGCACCTCTATAGCAGCCTCATGGAGAACAGCTCCATAGCATGCATGGCCCCCAGCTCCAGCCACCCCTTAATCCAACATCCCAATGTGCACCCCACACCTCAGAGCCCCCTTCCGCTGCCTGTGTGGCACAGGAGCCATGTTCCTGTCCCCAGTCTGGGCAGGGTTGCCACCATGCTGCCACTGAACTGCACCTCCCGAGCAGTGCTTGCCTGTACACATGGCACTTGAGCCAGCACCTATCGCCTGCAGTGATGCATGTGGATGAACACTGGCCTGTCTCCAGGACCATCTCCTGGCTGGCTGCCTTGCTGCTGGGCTGTGCTGTGGCAATGTGCTCCCAGCCATGGGCACAGAAAGGACTGTGGGGCAGCACTGGCACCATGATCACAGGGGCAGAAGGGGCATGGCCGGGGCTGGCATGGGGGGCTGGGTGGGCACGGGGCCTCTGCAAGCCACCAGCACAGCCAAACACTGCCCCATCCCTAGGCACAACAATGAGAAAACCTTCCTGATCTGGATCAATGAGGAGGACCACACACGCATCATCTCCATGGAGAAGGGTGGCAACATGAAACGTGTCTTTGAGCGGTTCTGTCGTGGTCTGAAGGAGGTGAGTGCCCAGTGGCCCCACAGTGCCTGACCCTGGACAGGAAGCTCGGCTGGGGCTGAGCAGTGCTGCCATGCCTGAGGCTGAGCAGTGCCAAGCACTGGGCTCCCTGCGGCCGGGACTGAGTGGCTGCTTGTGCCTCTATCCCAGGTGGAGCGGCTAATCCAGGAGCGAGGCTGGGAGTTCATGTGGAATGAGCGGCTGGGCTACATCCTGACCTGCCCCTCCAACCTGGGCACTGGACTGCGAGCGGGTGTCCATATCAAGCTGCCGCTGCTCAGCAAGGTATTATTATGGCCAGGTCTGTGGGGAGCCAGGCCAGGGCTGTGAGAGGTGCAGGACTGCCCGGAATCCAGAAGCTTGTTTCAGGTTCCCCCAGGGGCCAGCCTGGGTCTGCTCAGGGCAGGGCTCCCTGTGGAAGTTATGAGCCACTGGCAGGGTCCCGTGAGTGGCAGGAGGGCTGCTCTGGGGAGCAGGCGGCAGCTGAGGGTCCCACTGAGCGCTGGCACCTTCTCTGGGCACCAGGACAGCCGCTTCCCTAAAATCCTGGAGAACCTCCGGCTGCAGAAGCGTGGGACAGGTGGTGTGGACACCGCAGCCACTGGCAGCATCTTCGACATCTCTAACCTGGACCGGCTGGGGAAGTCAGAGGTGAGTGCGAGGCAAAGCTGCTTTTGGGGAGAGAAGTTCTGTATGGCCCAATGTGCCCCAGCAGCTCGAGGGCCATGTGCTGGGGCTGGCACAAGGGTGCAATGGTGGCAGCGCCTGCCCTTGGTGCCAGTGGGGCCAGCCGGAACCCGGCTGCCGTGGCGTCCTGAGAGAGCCCCTGAGTCCCAGCGTGTGCTCCTGATGCAGGTGGAGCTGGTGCAGCTGGTGATAGACGGAGTGAACTACCTGATTGACTGTGAGCGCCGGCTGGAAAAGGGGCAGGACATCCGAGTCCCTGCCCCATTGCCACAGGTCCGGCACTGAGCTGGACCAAGGCAGCGCCAGCCCTTTGAGACCCTTCTTCCCTTATCCCCATAGCTTTTGTTACCCCTGTGCCCAGCATGTTGCTGTATCCCGTTACCCACAACACACCAGATCCCATAAACGTGCGCTGCTTTAGCCATGGCTCAGTCTCCTCTTCACACCAGCACCCTGTGCCCTGCAGAAGGGCTTGCACCCAGTTCTGGGTTTCCTGCCTGCACTGTGGAGAGCTGCTGGGACAGACAAGGCCAGGCAGGGAAAGGTGCTCTCGAGCCACGTGCTGCTGTGGGCAGGGAGCAGAGCTCATCACTTGTGCCCATCACAGTTTATTCCTGGGATGCTCACAAAAATCATTGGGGCAGGCAGAGTAGGAGAGTCAAGGTGAAGGCAGATGGGGGCCCAGCTCTGCTCCCACCTGCAGGAGAGAAAGCACTATCAGAGCTGAGCATGGCAGCCCCAGTACTGCGCGGAGAAGCTCATGTCTCTGCTGCTGCCGGTGTTTCAAGTGCAGTTCTGGGCAGGGGCAGCACCATCCACCCCAGGGTAGCACGGGGCTGGGCTGGGGTCTCTGCAGGCAATGGCAATGCAGGGTGCAGGCTGGGACTGGCCACATCACTTGTGTAGCAGCCTGAGCACCCAGTGCTGCTGGCCAGGAGAGCCACGGACAGGCTGGCAAACAGCTGGGGGTGAGACAGGGTGATTTGCAGAGCAGCAGCACTGCCACAACTGCAGAACCTCCTCCCCAGGCATGGGTGATGGCACCTGCAAAGCTGCATGAGCCCCAGCTCTGGCAGAACACAGCCCCAAGCATCCAGCACAGGTCCAGTGCCACCCAGCAGCACCCTGGATGAGCACCCCTGTGCATGGGCTCTGCAACCCTTCACACATTGGACTTCAGAACTCCAGCAAGTGCCTGCCATGTGCACGGTCTACACTCCCGTGTAGGGGCCGTATCCCCACATGCTGTGACCCTCATCACACAAGCTCTGCAACCACAGCATGCAGACTGCACACTCTGCACCACCCCAGCCCCTCTGACCCCGGTGCTGCAGGACCAGGAAGTGCTGCAGTGCTTCGGCCCCACCACCAGCACCAGTCCCTGGAAGCTCTCCCCTGGCACCTGCCGATGCTCCTGTGGGGCGGCCGCAGCTCAGTGCAGTCGGCAGCAGGGCCCCGGCACAGCCCTGCGCTTCACAGCATCCCGCAGATGCACCAGGATCTCCAAGGCAGGAGCACTCTCGCTGTCTTGGAGCAGGTCCCAGAGCACAGCCTGCAGTGGAGTGCAGGCTGCGCTCCATGTCCCAGCCCAGAGCCCCTCGCCTAGTGCCCCACAGCGAGTCTGGACAGCTTCTCCACAAGGAAGCTGACCCAGGGGCAAGGGGAAGCTTTACCCCGAGCTGCAGTCCTGACACTCCAATCCACGGCTGGCCATTAAGCAGAGCACGTGAACTGGTCCTGCTCCCGCCACGGCTGCACCGCCGGTTTCCCGATGTCAGCAGCGCTGCCCACGGAGCCCGGCTCCAGACCTTGCGTCTCCCAACCCTCCTCCGACAGAGGCAGCTCCGAAGACCCCACGGACAGCCAGGACAGAGCCGTGCCGCAGGCCCTAATGCCTGCCGAGCCCCAGCCCTTGCCCCTAGCCCTGCTCCGCTCCTGGCCTTGGCCGCTCATGCGGCTCCTTGCCCCGCGGAGCTGCCCCCAGCGTATCTCAGCTCGGGGCTGGAACCCGAGGCTGGAACCGCCTCCGCTGCAGCTGACGGTGCCGAGCTGTTGTGTTACTGATGCCTGGAATCCGGCGGAGGCGGTGGCAGCCGCCGGGGCTGCGGGTGCCGCCGGGGCTGCGGGCGCGGACCGGCCGGACGCCGAGTTTCCACCCCGCAGCGGTCTCTACGTGGTCGGCCGCGCCCCCTGCTGGACCGGGAAGCGCCTGCGCGGAGTAACGGGCCTTAAAGAGCTGCCGGGAGAGCTCCCGCCCGCTTGCGCTAATTCGTTCTGACAGACCCCGCTCATCCCGCCCGGACAAAAGCTGTCCAGGCGCCGGTACACCGAGCCTGTGATCCACCGCGTTCCCAAAGCCAAGCCTCCAGGTGCCTGGTGGGAGCCGGTGTCCCACGGCCACTGCTACTGCTGCTGCGGGGCAAGCTGCGGGGCAAGCTGCCCGCAGGCTTCCGGTGGAGGATCCAGTGAGAGAGCCCAGCGGCCCCTCGATGAGAGGTTTCTCTGGGTGGTGCGGTCTTGCTGCGGTTGATGCTGAAATAGAGCAGAAACCTTCCTGTGTTTCCAGAGACCTGTGTAGAGACCAAGCAGCTCCTGAGGCTCTGCCTTCTCCTCTGCCTGCAGGGGTGGGAGCACAACCTGGGGGGCACTGAATATCGAACAAGACCTGTTCAGGCAGCGCCGTCCAGACAGCTGCAGATGGGGCACTGCGGCATGAAGAGGGGGAAAGCCGACGTTGTCGGCTGGTTTAGGAAGCAGTGACACTCAGCTAGGACCAGGCTGAGCTGTGAACGTGCTTAAATCCCGTCACGCGTGGCCTTCAGAGGCCAGGACCGGACTGGACGGGGCTTTGAGCAACCCTCAGCACTGCGGCCCGTGTCGCTCACACTAGGGGCGTGCTCCCTGGCCGCGAAACGGCTTTTAACGAAGAGAGGTCAACGGACGAAACCCTTTGGAGACTGAACGAAGCCCAGAGCTACCGCCCCGAGACCCAGCAGGAGCCGATCCCGCACTCGACGGGACCTGCAGCTGGACGCTGGGCCGGGCGGCGGGAGGGAGGAGGGAGCCCGGGGCCGAGCCCTGAGCGCTGCGCG
>WYDI02022568.1:0-22134 GCA_009867235.2 Psittacus erithacus | reverse complement strand
GGGCCGCGGGATGGACAGAAACGGGTGCGGGAGGGACAGAAACCGGTGCGGGAGGGACGGAATCGGGCGAGGGGGGGTCCCTGCTTCTCCGTTTATTACCAAGCAGCCTTCGTTTAAAAAAAAACCAAAACACGGACAGACAGACAGACAGACAGAGGCGACGCGGCGGGGCGGGGGGGGGGGGGGGGGGGCGGGGGGCTGGAGCTTCCGGTGCCGGCGCGCGGCCCGCGGCTGCCCGGGTAAACCGCCCCGGCCCCGACCAGGACCCGCCGGCCGGGGCGGGGGCAGAGGCGGGGTCGCAGCAGCTGGCCCCGCCCAGCCTTGCCGTCAGCCCATTGGCCGGGGCCGGCGTGACGCGCTCCACGGCACCCAACGGGGAGCTGCCACACGGCAGATCCGGCTCGGGGGGCGGGATTTCCGGCCTGCGGCCCCCGGCGCGTCTTCAGCCGCTGCCGCCGCCGAGGAGGGTGCTCCCGTCGCGCGTCGCCGCCATGTCCGCGCCGCGGCCGCTGCCCGCCGCGCTGCTGCTGCTGCCGCTCCTCTCGCTCTCCGCCCGCGCCTCCGACGTGGTGGAGCTCAGCGACGCCGACTTCGAGAGCGGCCTGGCCGAGCGCCCGGGGCTCGTGCTCGTGGAGTTTTTCGCGCCCTGGTGAGGGGCCGCCGGGGGTGGGCGGGGGACGGGAGCTGCGGGCCGGGCCCTGCGGGGTGCCGGGCGCCGGGGCGGGGGCCGGGGCGCTCACGGCCGCCCTAACCCCCCACCGTCCTCTCAGGTGCGGGCACTGCAAGCGGCTGGCGCCGGAGTACGAGTCGGCAGCGACCAGGCTGAAGGGGATCGTGCCCCTCGTGAAGGTGAGGACGGGGAGCGCCGGCTCCTAACGGAGCGCTGCTGGCCCGGTGGGGCAGTGTGGGTACCCTGGGGTCGAAGAAAAGCTTTGCTGTTACAGTGCAGTCCTGTCGCCTGCCGGCATGCGCGCGGGCTGTGCCGGGCTTCGTCCCTTTGAAGGTGCAGGCAGCAGGGAAGGATCTGGAAGCTGAGCCCTGCGAAACTGCCGCCGCTGCGGTGTGCAGAGCGTGACGTGGGTGTGTATGAGTGTGTAAAACAGGCTTGCCCGGGAAGGAAGAAGCTTCCTGTGAGCTGTGTGACACTGGCCTGTGCTGTACTTCATGATGGTGTCGCTTGGTCTGTAAAGTGAAGGATGCCGTCCAAGAGCTGCTTTTCCACCAGAAATCCTGTGCAGTTTTCTCAAATCGGGGTCTTCCTCTTCCTTTATGGGAAGTGGTGTGGACTTCTGACACCAGGGCCTCCTTGCCAGTTGAGCTCAGCCTGTTCAGGCATTGTAGGAACTTCAGGATTGATACAGCGCTGAGAACAGTGGATTCCTGTGAAGCCTGTCATTGACTACAAGAATCTACCCCTCTAGTTTGTTTTCTTTGTGTGTGCTCTGCAAATGCACAGCTCCGTCATCTCCCTGTCGTCTCTCCAGTATTTCATTAGATATTTTCCCGTGCCTGTCACTGCATCCCTGCTGCCTCCTCCCCTGGTCTTAACTCTGCAGAAACAGGCTTTGTGTAAGGGTACCCCCAAACCTCTCAGTTGGCTGTGTCAGACGTGGCTTTTCAGGTCTTGTAGATGCTTTGTGGGGCCTTGTGCTTCATGTGAAAGGATTCTGCCCTTGGCTAAAGACACATGAGAGCTTTCAGAACCTCTGGACTTCACATGTGATAATGTGGGCAATGGCAAAGCTGCTCTCTTGTGTGCTGGGTGTTCGGTTTCTGAGCAATTCTGCTCTTCTTTCAGGTTGACTGTACAGCAAACTCAAACACCTGCAATAAGTATGGAGTCAGTGGATATCCCACCTTAAAGATTTTTCGAGATGGAGAAGAGGCAGGAACCTACGATGGGCCCAGGACAGCAGGTAAGAGCTCATCAGCAAGCATCTGGTTTCCCAAAGAGATGCTGGAAGAAAGGGCGCACATACAATAGGCTTGTGTCAGGGGTGCTGCATCTGTTGAGGGATACAAAGAAGGTCCCCACATACACACACCCCCTCCTTGCCCTTTCCAGGACTCTGAGTGCTGGCAGAGCCCCGGATGTTTATTATTTAAAGCTCCCCTGTAAAGGTGAAGATTTCTTCACTGTCTTTAACTCCTGGTGTCTCGGGTGTGCAGTACCTGGGAAATGCTAGAAAATGTGAAGTTGGTGGTAGGGCTCCTTCAGTTCACCTTATTCATTGTATGAGAGGGGTGTGTGGATTCTGCAGAAAGAACTTTGTTTTTCTCAAGCTTTTGGGAAGCTTGAGAAATGTCTTGTAGAAATTTGCATTGATACCTTTAATTGTTAAACTCTTTTCAGATGGGATTGTCAGTCATCTCAAGAAACAGGCGGGACCTGCTTCGGTGGCTCTCAGTTCTGTGGCTGAATTTGAGAAGTTCATTGGTGATAAAGATGCTTCTGTAGTGGGTGAGTACCTGCAGTGCAGCACTGAACTGAGGGGACACTTGGCTCTGAGACATGTCTTGGGGATTACACTGTGGAAGGGTGAGAGGTGGTATCACTACCTGTAGCAAAAGACATTACAGACGGACCCAAGCAAAAAGGTTTTTCATCATGAGACTAAAGCCCTGGAACGTGCATGTGCCCAGAGGGATTTTGAGACATTTACAGTCAGGCTGGGAGACTTTTTTTAAAACTGAGGTGGACAAAGCTCTGAGCAACCTGATCTGACTTGGAAGCTTGTCCTGCTTTGGGTGGGATGTTGAACTCTGTAATCTCCGGGGGTTCCTTTTCTTCTTTTTGCTGTGGTTCTGCCTGCCTCCCAGGCCTCCTGGCACCAAAGGGGCTGTTTTTGAAGTTTGTGGCTTTTCTGGCTGGTTGACAACAGGCAGCTTTGGCTTGCTAGAAAGTGCATTCAGGTGCTGTCCTGTGATGCCAGTAGACTGTGAGCGTCATGGCCACTGTTTGCAAGGGGTGATGGCAGCTTTCCTTTGGGCAGTTCAGGTGCCATCTTATGAGTGTATCTGGGTGGGTCTTAATCAGCATTTCCAAACTTACTTTTATGAAGTCCTGTTGGCAGTTGTTATCAGTAGTAGTGCACGTGGCTACAAATGAATGTCTTAGTGCTCACTGGACACCTTTGGCTCAGCGACTAAGCTGGGCAGGCTCTCAAGTACCTTTCTGCTGGTGGAAGGGAGAGAGTATAGAAAGGTTCCAGTAAAAGTGGCAGAGAAGCCCTCTAAGGTGAAGCTTTGAAGATGCATTGGGGGACTTGATTCAGAAGGGATCTTTCAGTGCACTGTAGAGATAAACGTTCAGGGCTGCACAGTGACTCCTGTTGGGTTGGCTGGGGGTAACCATCTGTCTGTCTGCTGCAGGTTTCTTTGGAGATGGATCTAGTGATGCTTACTCAGAATTCATGAAAGCCGCCAACAACCTAAGGGATAACTACCGTTTTGCACACACCAGTGAGGGCCAGTTGGTGCAGAAGTACGAGGAAGATGGAGAGTAAGTTGTTTAACACAAAGATTTCTTGTTATTGACACATCTGGAACGAACTCATTTGTTATCTGGATTCACTTTCGGAACATGGCTTCCCCATTGCTTGTTATAGCGGGCTTTTTGTTTCTCGTTGTAGCCTGTCTGAATAATAGGAAGGGTCTGACAGCTAGGCCTAAACTAATTCATTCTACCTGCCTCCCCTCAGGGGTATAGTCTTATTCCGTCCTCCACGCCTGGCAAACAAGTTTGAGGACAGCTCCATCAAGTACACAGAAGACAAAATCACCAGTGGAAAGATCAAGAAATTCATCCAGGAGAATATGTGAGTGATTTCTCACTAGAGAATGTGGTAGACTGGCCCCAGTTAGCTTTGGTCCTGTCAGAACTTGTTTGCTGTAGCAGGCACTGCTACTACTTCCTGCTCAGTGTCCAGAAGAGCTGTCTGGCCCACACTGTTCCCTTTGGGGACCACCTTGCTGGAAATCCTGGCATGGCTGTTAGCATTTACTGTTTGTATTCTAACCACCACACTTCTGTTTAGAACCTGAACTTCCTAAGAAGTACGCCAACTTTGGCCTCATTGAGGTCAGATACAGCTGTTGAGGTAGTGGCTATAGATGGAGATTTGACTTAGAATAACAGTACATGAACGAGCACAGTGTTTCATCCTTAGCTCTTACTGATTATGGGCATTTAATGTTTTTGGGTGGGGAAACAAGAGTGGGCTGCCTCAAGGCTGTTGCCAGAGGTAATGGGTTCTGGGCAATGAAACCGAAGCTGCTAACCTCTGTTCCATTTGATAGCTTTGGCATCTGCCCACACATGACTGAAGACAACAAAGACTTGATCCAGGGCAAGGACTTGGTGGTGGCTTACTACGATGTGGACTATGAGAAGAACGCAAAGGGCTCCAACTACTGGCGGAACAGGTAGCAGCAGGGGGTTACTCAGCCTCACTTGTTCTGTGGCTCAGCTGGCTGCTCCTCCCATTGTCCCAGGAACCTTCCAGCTTAGTTTCTGATCAGAATCATTGGGGTGGCTGCTGCCTGCAATATGTGTATTGTTTGAACCCCCTCCTGCTTGCTTTTGAATCCCTAGTCTTTAGACCTCAAACATAAACTTCCTTACTGGTGCTGTGTGGGATTCTATTATTTGCATTCCCCAGTGTCTGTGAACCCTGGTGGGCAAGCTGACAGGGGTGGAGGATGAAAGTAGTCCCTGTTCACTACAGACATAGGCTTAGTTCTCTGCTTCTCTACTCCATTTCTATAGTACTTGCCTATACAAAGCACATCATGTAATTGAATTGCTTGTCCATTGTGCACTTCAGCTTGAAGGGTCGTATGTCATGTGGAGAAAATGTTCTAAGGAATAATTCTTTGTTTTGTGGTTTATGTTTTTTTTCTCCTCAGAGTTATGATGATTGCAAAGAAGTTCTTAGATGCTGGCCACAAACTGTCCTTTGCCGTTGCCAGTCGCAAAACCTTCAGCCATGAGCTGTCTGAATTCGGCCTGGACAGCAGCACAGGGGATGCACCGGTCGTCGCCATCAGGACTGCCAAAGGAGAGAAATACGTCATGCAGGAGGAGTTCTCGTAAGGCTTGAGCTGAAAGTTGCCTCTCGCTTGGTGCGCTTTGGTCTGGAGGTCTCTGACCAGGCCAGACATGTTAGCTGGGAGGAAGTGGGAAAGCTGGATATTTCAGCTGGAAGAAATTATTCCCGAGTCAAAATGGGTCCTCTCATGTGTTTTCCTGTCCTTTAGAGAGCTGGCAGCCCCTCTTGTTGTACAAAGATAGAATTTACTTGATATTTGTGCATCTGGTTAGTAACTGAGATGCAGAGGGAATAGTTGCACCTTTCTTCTTGAAAAAAGAAACTTAAAGCTACTGGAAGGCTAAAACTTCAAATGGGATGAGTACCCAGCCTCTTGCCAAAACTCTTAAGGGCATCTTTGCACTTGTTCTGGGGTCTTCTAAGCCAGCCCCAGACTGGTGCTGCTGGAGATGCAGGTGACATATGTTCTGTGGGTGGAAGGAGCTTAAATCAGCCTTGAAAGCTTTCCCCTCCTATGTGTGCGCTGATGGCTGTAAAATGTCACTTCACTTTCAGCCGTGATGGAAAGGCTCTGGAGAGATTCCTGCAAGATTACTTCGATGGAAACTTGAAAAAGTATCTGAAATCAGAGCCAGTCCCTGAAAGCAATGATGGCCCAGTGAAGGTGAGTGCTGCATCAGGCATAGCAAAGCTCCTGCCAGTGGCTGTAGAAGCACTGTTCAGCAGCAGTTTCTGGTCATATGCCAGTGTGTCCGATGCTGCAGGTACTGTACCGTGGCACCTTGGGAAGCCTCTGCTGTGCTAGACAGAGGAAGACTTCACTCCCTTGTTGTATTAAAGTTTTCTGAGCCAAGGGAGAAATGCAGCTTGCAGTTTTGATTCCATTTTGTTCTCTCAGTTTAGTAGCTGCTGCTTGAGCAACTAGTGATGTGTTCTACAAGTGCAGGATCATCCAGATTTACAGGGATTAGGCCAGGGCTTGCTGTCTTGGCTTGTGCTCCCTCATGGCACAGCCTCAAGTTCGTCGTGACTGCACTAATTTCTAGAGAGTTACATCTTCATCTCGTTACTGAGGAGTAATGTAACTCTTACCCTTCATTTGTCACAGTAAATTCTGCCCTTAATGGAAGCATTCTTTGGCCTGGGTTTCTGATGAGGGCCTTAATCAGGGGGTGGAAGTCTCTGCTTGTCTTTGTGTGGGGGGAGATGGACCCAGCCAGTCTTCCCAGGCTGATTCCTCAGCCTGGAATTTGCTGGGATTAAAAAGGTGTTATTTTATCGTCCTCTTGAAGGATGCCAGATGCAAACCTCACTTGCAAGTGGTGCTGATGCCTTGTGGCAGGTTTTTACCTGCAAGTTGGGGATGTTGCAGTTTGGTGAAGAGATGTACGTTTGGTCATTTTGCTGCCTGCTGTGTAGGTGCAGCCTGACTTGTCCTGTGGGGTGTGAGGGCCAGGCTTTCTTGCAGAGGGTATGGAGCATGTCCTGTTACAACCTCACTTTCAACTTGGAAAAAACCCTAACTTGCA
Organism: Psittacus erithacus; assembly: GCA_009867235.2. NCBI lineage: Eukaryota > Metazoa > Chordata > Aves > Psittaciformes > Psittacidae > Psittacus > Psittacus erithacus. Next base: position 15,554 of record WYDI02022568.1, on the reverse strand, counting down.
TGGTCAAATGTTACCAGGTGGTGGTTGCTGAGAACTTTGATGAAATAGTAAATGCAGAAGACAAAGATGTCCTGATAGAGTTTTATGCACCCTGGTGCGGCCATTGCAAGAATCTGGAGCCCAAATACAAAGAACTGGGGGAGAAGGTAAGTCTGTGACTCTGTTGCAAACACGAGAGAATTTTGCAGCACTGAACAGTCCTGCAAGTTCTCTTTGTCTGCCATTAATGTAATGGGGCATAGCTGTGCTTTCCTGAGGACTGTGAGTTTGGGCATCTCCTGTGGCTGCAGAAGTACATTGGCAGGATCTGGAGCATGGTAGCAACCACACTAGTAGGTTTAGCCAGTGCCCTTTGCTGTGGCACAGAAACATTCATTGATTCAGTGAATGTCCTTGACTGCCGATGATCCTTTTTGGGTCTTTTCCCTCTGCATAATTCACAGTCTCCCATCTGGTGAAGGATAATACTAGCTTGCACACTTGCATGAGTGGAGTGAGTAAATTGTCCTCCCAGATCTGACCAGCTTTTTGGTATCTGGCTGTGAGGCACCCTCCTTCCTGAGCTTTGCACATCCTCACAGCTGCGCTGCAGGGTGAAGGGAGCAGTTGCTCTAGGGTTCTCCAGAAGTTTTAGCAGCCAAGTTCAGCAGGGAGCACTGGGACGTGTGTGCTGCATCCAGCTGGCTGAGGAGGGACTTTTCGTGTTGAGGTAGAAGTAATCAATTGCTCAGCCGTTAGCATGCTGTCTGCACTGTTTTCTGACACAGCTATCTCGAGTGATGTTGGTTGGTGAGTTCCTGGTGTTAACTGCTATGGATTGGTTACTGATAAGCTTTTTCTACCAACAGCTCAGCAAAGACCCAAATATTATCATTGCCAAAATGGATGCTACAGCCAATGATGTGCCTTCTCCCTATGAAGTCAGAGGGTAGGTCTTACTGTTGCTACACCATGTCAGTGGATGTCTTCACGCTTCTATCTCTGATCAGCAACCTCAGCAGAGCAGCTGAAGGAGTCTTGGGAGGATGGGGTGGGCAGTGGGCATGCAATTGCAAGATCTTCACTTAGTGTGAAGAAACACAGAGTGAAAATGAAGAACATCTATCCCTCTGCTTCTGTGGGGTTGTTCTGGTGTCCTGGCTGTGCCTGGAGGGCTGTCTTGCTGTGTTTCAGTCTGCTGTGATTCTGTACTTGGCAGTCTAAAAACGATGCTGGCCTGGGTTTCCTGGAAACAGTTTAGGTAGCAGACACGGACAGGGCTGAGCTCAGCCTGTTCTGCAGCCATGGCCAGGCTCTTGGGGGCCACAGTGCTGGGTATGGTGCTGAGCTGTTAAACCGGGGGGAGTGCAGGGGGTGAGTCCCTGCTGTGGGGGCTTGCACACTGATCTGTAAGAAAACAGAGCGTGTCAAAGGGCTCAGCTGTCTCTTCTCTCTCCCCAGCTTCCCCACCATCTATTTTGCTCCAGCTGGCAAGAAGCAGAATCCAAAGAAGTATGAGGTAAGTATTTTGCTGCTTTGTGAAGAAGTGAAGTAGCATCCAGGTGGTGAGGTGATGCCGTGCCTTTCTGGAGCTGCGGGTGCCACTCTGCAGCCAGCAGCACCTCCTTGTGCTTGCTGCAGACCCACAGAAGAGCTCTGCTGGCATCCCTTCCCTCTCTTGCCTGCACCTGCACTCTCCTGTAGTGAAGGGGAAGCCCCTGGGGAGTCCAACCTCTGGCTCATTGTCTTGTGCTTTCTGCAGGGTGGCAGAGAAGTGAGTGACTTCATTAGCTACTTGAAGCGGGAGGCAACCAGCACTCCTGTGCTGCAGGAGGAAGAGAAAACCAAGAAATCCAAGAAGAAGGTGAAGGAGGATTTGTAAAGTAGCCACTCGCTGTCTTGTCGGGATGAGCTCTGTGTGAATTGGGGAAGCACTGGGCAGACTGGGGCCAGTTCTGGGTTGTGGAGAGTCAGTGACCATGTGGGCCAAGGGGCCCCAGCTACTGTATCTAGTTCTGTTTAATTTCCTGCCCTCTCTTAGCTGCGCTGCTGCAGGGCTCCCCAGCCTGGGCTGTGTTGTGGTTTGGGTGGGGGTGGGGGCGAGGGTTATTTTCTAATTTTTTTTTTTTGTACATTTGGAGAAGTGAAACAATAAAATGACCCCCTTAAGACCAAGTGTCCCCGTCCCACAGAGACCTGTTACACCTAAACCAGGATTCTGCTCTTCATGGGCAGCAACCTCCTCCTGTCTTGTTTCCTTCAGTGAGCCTTTAGAAGTCTGCTTCTGAATATTCAGTTCTGCCTTTAGCTTGTTCTTCCTCAGTTAACGTAAGTCCTTCCAGAACGTAGTAGCTGCAGCAGTTGTCCCATTGTGCTGTGCTTCAGGTGCTGTGTTTACACAGATTTTGGGCTTTGGGACTCTGCTCACAAAGGCTTTTGCTGTCTTTATGCTGCCTCAGCATGTTGAGAGGTGTGTTGGAATTTGACAAGTACATATGAAGTGGTCTGGTGCTGGACTTGCTCAGCACTGCACACACAGCAGCATCAAGTCAGCTTTTAAGCTGGTGTGAAAGTAGCTGAGTGTAGTGGAGGAATGCTACTAACTACTTACTCTACCCAGATGCAGGTAGGGCCAGGGCTGAGGGTGTTTCTCACAGCCAGTGGGCTGTGTGTGGTTAGGGCAGTTAGGAGTAGTTAATTACAGGATCACTGCTTCTCTTGGTAGCGCAGGCTGGTAACTGATCCTCTCCAGGAGGGGCAGGACTCAGATGCTGTGCTGCAGTCTGGTGTGGGCTGTGACTGACCATCGTGGGGTACACACAGTGCTCGGTTCTTCCCATCCAGGATGTGCTGACTGGGTGGTGAGTGAGCAGCAAGGGGCTGTTCTCGCTCCATCTCGTGCTGTGTGAGTTGAAGTGAGCATCAACAGCGTCTTGGGGCCCTGCTGTGCTGCAGCAGTTACCATGGCAAGAGCCAGTGCTTGCTTTCTCGGGGCGTTCCTCCCCCACAGCTCCAAAGGCTGTGTACGAGTTAGTGCTGCTGGAATTCTCCAGGTACAGTAGATCCTACAGCGCCTAACACACAGTTCTGTCTCCAATAGCTCTGCAGTACAAGGATTTCTTTCCCAGCTACATCTGTATCTTAAACCACACTTACCATCATACTCTGCTCTGGCTTATGAGTGCTCTGTGGCCCAGAACCATGTGTTGCAGTTAACTGAAGCCCAGTTAGCTTCAGTTTGAGGAGAAATGGGCACCTAAAGAAGCACTTGTAACTTAACTCAGCAAACGTGATCACTTTCAGCATGAGATGTGTGTGGAAAGCTGGCCCATGCCTGTCAGTAGTTGAAGTAACACATCCATGAGTCTCAGGCCTTGGCAGAGGGTTTCCAGTGCCTGGCTCTGCCTCTCCTCTGCAGCCAAGGTCTCCTGCAGGGATCAAGAATGGAGCTGTCCCCAAGGGACACAGCAGCAGGCAGCTGGGGAAGCACTGATGGCAGCAGGGACCTCCTGAACTTTATCCTTAATGTGCCCTCAGAGATCTGCTTCCTCCATCTCTGGGAGGCCAGGTCCTGGTAAGAGTCAAAAAATGCACCAGGGGTTTGTCAGGGAGCTCCCACTGCTTTCAAACTGCAGAATCAGGCTGTGTGACAGTGATGTGACAATCCATGTGACAGCTTCTGCTGGAGGGATTCACAGTGCTGCTTCTGCTGGGAGCCAAGGGAAGTCTGGAAGGGAAAAATACAGGGAGCAGCTCTGGGAGGGAACCGAGTCCTGACCCACATCCAGCCTCACGATGAGGTGGCTGCAGCTTCAAGCACCTGAAACCCCAGAGGGGTGGGTGAGTGGAACCAGAGCCTCAGCTCACCTTGCACCAGGGCAGGCCCTGCAGCCTTACCTCCTGCAGCTTGTGCTTGCCATAGGTCTGCAGGGCCCGAGGGTGGACCAGCTCTGAAGGGAAGCCCTGAGGTTGGCTGCCCCAGGCTTGTGGCTACTGCTCTTGGGGACATGGCAGACAGAGCCCTTCCCTGTCGGGACAGTCACACCAGCCTTCTCAGGAGTCCAGACACCTTTGCCTGCAGACACAACAGGCCAGCACAGGATCAGTCCCTGCTGATGGGATGGGGGCATGGCAGCTGGCCCAGTGCTGCTGCTGCCTTCTGCTCACTGGTACACCCCAAGACCCCCAGATGTACAGAGCTGCTGCCCTACCCATGGTGAGCAGTGGCCACTGCATCCTGGGGCCAGCTGGTCCTGGAGGAAGCAGCGCTGTGGTCCCAGAGGTAGAGCAGTGCCCTACAGCCATCAAACCCCAGCATGGCAGGGGGCAGAGGCTTGGCACCCACTGTCATTCAGGCCAATGCCACCCACAGCCTCTCACTAACAGGTACAGCTGGGGCAGGCTCAACAACGGCTCTGCTGCGGGGCTCCTTCACTGGGACAGTGTGTACTCACCCAGCAGAGGCTGTGTTGTCCCGGATGCTGCCCCAGGTGTCCAGCTGTCCCTGACCTGGGGGAAGACACTGCCTCCAACCAGGCCTGCCCAGACCTCCTATCTCCCCAGGCCCCAGTGTGCAGGTCATCCTCAGCCTCCCTGGTTTCCCTGTAGCTGCCCCGGGTTCCTGGATGCCCTGCACCATGCCACCCCTGGGCTCCCCGGCCCTTGCCTGTCTCCCCACTCACCCCGTGGCTGCCCTGGAAGGTGATCACGGGTGCCGGTGCCCCCGGTAACGGCCCCGAGCACTGATGAGACCCGCCTGCATCCGCGTCTCTGCTCCCACCCGCAGCCGCCGCCGAGAGCTGCACGTGCAGAAGGCTGAGCCGGGGCCCAGGCCCGCAGTCGCGGCACGGCCCGGTGCGCGGGACCGCCGCGGGAGGGGCGGCGGCGCCGGGAGCCTCGCGGCGGGGCTCGGCCTGAGCCAGCTATTTTTGCCACCGGCCCGGGCTAATCCCCTGAGCCGCTTCGCAGCGTTAAGTAATTCCGAAGAGGGATGCGCTCGGCGGCTGGCCGGGCCTGGGCGATCCCGGGCATTCGCCGTGTGAAGGGGCCGGCGGCGACGCTCTCGGTGGGGGCTGAGGGCCACGGGCACTGGCCGCCGAGCCCTGGGGCGGCACGGCCCGAGGCCGGCTGGTAGAGGCGGGCGAATCGGAGGGCAGGGATGGCGGGACCCTCTCCCGGCGGCTCCATGGAGAGGGAGGCAGGGACCAGCGGGCGGCAGCGGGGGCCCGGCCGGGGCAGGCGGGTGCGGTTCCGGCTGCCCCCCACGGCCATCGCGCTGCCGTCGGTGCGCGAGGAGGAGCAGCTCTTCTACCGGCGCCTGGAGGCTCTGGCGGCCCCGGGCCCCGGCGGCTTTGGGCCGCTCTTCGCGGCCGACGGCTGGAGCGACTTGACGGGTAAGCGCCCGGGGACCCGGGGAGAGCCGGGCCGGGAGTGCCGGTCCCTGGAATCCCGGGGCACGTCTCAGGGCCACCGCCGCCGCCCGCAGAGGACAGGCTGCTGAGGAAACGCGTGGTGAGGGATGGGCAGGACGGGCTGCGGCCGCGGCCAGGGCAGGAGGTGTCGGTGAAAGTGCTGGGCGCGCTGGAGGACGGCAGGCTGGTGGAGCGGGACCCGCGGCTCACCTTCGTGCCGGGCTACGGCGACGTCGTGCAGGTCAGCCCCGGCCAGGGCGCGGTGCGGGCCGAGCGCTGACCAGTAGCGCGCCCGGCCAGCCCCGCCGTACCTGCGTCCGCAGGCCCTAGAACTGGGCGTCCCCACCATGCAGCCCGGGGAAGTTGCCTTCTTCCTCGCCGCCTTCCCCTACGGCTATGGCCGCCCTGGCAGGTAGGACGGGCAGGGGCAGGGGGACCCGAGGTACCGGAAGGGCTGTGAGATCGGGGCGAGTAGGGGCTGGGCGCGGGCAGCCGGCGCTGTACCCGCAGGGAGCCCGACGTGCCGCCCGAGGCTCCACTGCTGTTCGAGGTGACACTGCTGGAGGTGCGGGAAGGCCTCGACCCGCAGCCGCTGCCTCCCGCTGCCCGCCTGCGCCTGGGAGCGCAGCGGAGGGAACGGGGCAACTTCCACTTCGCGCGGGGCGACTTCCCGGCGGCGCTGCGCTCCTACCGACTGGCGCTGCGAGCCCTGGACGGCCCCGCCGCCGGTGAGACCGGGCGGGACGGGGGGTGTAAACTGGGGGTGTAAGCAGGGTGTGTGGGGCCGCGGGGCGCTGAGCCCGCTCTCTCCCCGCAGCCCCGCCCGGGCCGCAGGAGGAAGAGGAGCTGCGGGAGCAGCGCGTCAAGTGCTTCAACAACTGCGCGGCCGCGGAGATGAAACTGCAGCGGGTGGAGGAGGCGCTGGCGGCCTGCGAGGCGGCGCTGAACATCAGCCCGGACAACGGCCGGGCGCTGCTCCGGAGAGGGCAGGTGGGCCCCGGGCCGCCCCGCGTCGACCCCCTGCCTGGCCGCCCGCTATCGGCCGCTCCTCTCCTCGCAGCTGCTGGCGCAGCAGGGCCGGGACGCGGAGGCAGCGCTTGTTCTGAGGAAAGCCCTGGAGGTGGACCCTGCCAGCGAGGTCTGTTGGGGCGGGGAGCTCGGCTCGGGGGCGCGCCGGGATCTCCGGGGGTCCCTCCGCAGCCCCGCCCGCCGCAGCCGCCCCGCCACCCGCAGGTTGTCCACGCCGAGCTGTCGCGGCTGGTGAAGCGCCGGAGCGCACCGGCCCCCGCGGCCCCACAGGAGCCGCCCCACGGCCCGATGCCGCCGCCGAGCTCCGGGTGCGTGGTCGCGTCGTCGGACCGGGCTGCCCGAGGCGGGGTCGGGACCGGCGCCCACTTGGCGCGATGGCGCTCACGGCTGTCTCTGCCCGCAGAGACTCGGCGCCGCCCACGGCGGAAGGAGCAGCCTGAACAGAGCCCGCCCCCAGGAGCTGCCCCGCCGGGAGCGGAGGAGAGGCGGCGGCGGAGACCGGGGACCGCGGGCGGCGGCGCGAGCGGAGCGGACAGCGCCCCGCGCCCCGCGCCCCGGTTCGGCTCCGCCCCTTCCCGCGCCCCGCTGGGCTCCCGAGGCCACGCCCCCTCGTGCCGCCACGGGGCGTGTCCCCCATGCACCGCCCACTGGCGCGTGGGCGCGGCTCTGGCGCCTGCGCTCCAGCTTCCGGCTTTCTCGCCCCCGGCGGCAGAGCGGCAGCCTTAGCCCGCGGCCAATCAGGCGGGGCCTGGCAGGAGCCGCTCGCCAATAGGACGCAGGCGGGGGCGGGCTCAGCGCGGCTATTGGCAGTGCCGCGCCCTTAAAGAGCGACGCGGGGTGGGGCGCGGGGGGCTTGGTGCGGGACGTGGCGGCGGAGAGGAGGGCGGGAGGCAGCGGAGCCATGACCCGTGAGTGCGGGACGAGCCGGGCCGGGGCCGCCCTGGGGGACAAGGGGGAGGGCGGTACCGCGGCCTGTGCGCGGGGCCGGGGCGCGGGCTGGGCCGTGGGGCCGGCGGTAGGCCCTTGGGCCGGGCCGGGCCGCGCTGAGGCGGCCGCGCCGTCGCAGGCGGGAACCAGCGCGAACTGGCGCGGCAGAAGAACCTGAAGAAGCAGAGCGACTCGGGCAAGGGCAAGCGGCGGGACGACGGGCTCTCGGCCGCCGCCCGCAAGCAGAGGTGAGCACTGGGCCGGCCGCGCCGCACCCTCTCTCCCCGGTACCCCGGCCCCGTCCCGGGGGTGGTGCCGGTGCCGCTGCCGGCCCCGCAACGTGCTCTCCCGCAGGGACTCGGAGATCATGCAGCAGAAGCAGAAGAAGGCCGACGAGAAGAAGGAGGGCGCCAAGTAGCCCGCGGCCAGGCCGCCAGCCGGCAGGATGCCCAGTGCAGCCCCGGGGCCGCGCCGCCCCGGCAGCGCCCTGCGCCCCCCTTGGGCCTGTCTCCTATTAAAGTAGCTCGTGGAGCCCTGCAGGCCCCGTCTCTTCCCTCCGTGGGCCCGGGCGGGGGGGCTGGGAGCGGGAGGGGGCACCGCTGCTGTCCCCCCACCCGAAGGGAGCGTTGGCGCTGGTGCGGAGCGGGGATGGACCAGGCGCGGCCGCTGTGGCGCGGAGCAGCTGCATCTTCATGGTGAGGAACAAAGATGGGGCCGGGCCTAGCCTGGGAGAGCTCCGGGCATCATCGTGGGGGGGCAGAGGAAGGTGGGGGAATGGAACCAGGGCAGGATTGTGCTGCAGAGGATGTGTTGTGGTGGGGAAAGAGGTGCTGGGTGATGTGGGGCTGGGGCCAAGGAAGTGACCCCTGAGCTGCCGGCTCCACAGACCTCTGCAGGCACAGACGGAGCAGGGATTGTGTATGAGAGGGTACAAAGCCGGCAGCCAGCCCTTCTCCTGTGCCAGGACCAGCTGCAGTGTGGAGCTGCCTCAGGGGGGATGCTGAGGTCCAGTGCAGTGCTGTGGATGTTGCTCTGCTCCACCGTCCTTTTCACTTCCCTGCAGGGCCAGCAGCAGCAGCAAATGCGGTTTGTTCTCCATCCTCTGGCAGCTGCTTTATCTGGAAGCCCACCCTTGCTGGGAGGGACACCCAGGAGCTGCTCCTGTGCTTCTGCATTGGCTGGGGCATGAGGGTGCTGGGGGCAGATACTGAGGGTGCTCAAGATGTCTCCTCTGACCTGGTTCTTGCAGAGATGCAGAAGGGAGCTGGACTGCCGGTGCCCCTGTCCCCCGCCAGCACCATGGGACAAGGGGGTGCAGGTTTCTCCTTTCTTCTGCACCCCTGGTGAGACAAGTGGTGATGGGATGCTCCTGCCCCCCAGCCTGGCCCTTTGCACCGGATGGGGAGTTACCGGTTACCTCCGGTGCAAGGGCAGGAAGCTTCCTCCTGCCAAAGCCGCTGACAGAGCTGTGGGGTCCCTCTGCCTCACCTCTTGGGTGGCTGGGGCCCTGCTGGGTGACAGATGCCGTGTGAGGAGCCCAAGAGCAGAAGCTGCCAGAAAGCAGAGCTGTGTCCCTGTCCCCAACCCACATGCAGATCCCTCGCCTTGCTGCTCTGGGAGTCCTGTGCTGCTGAGCGAGGAGGCTGTGTCCATGCTGGTGCCACTGCAGCCCAAGCCTCCATCCTCCCAGGCACTGTGTCTGGAGTGGGTGGTGTGAGGAGCTGTCCCCCAAGTCCTGGGCTGAGGGCAGTGCTCAGATGGGGGTGGACGCAGCTGAGGCTGCCTCTGCACCCTCCCATCTGTCACTTGTGGCCCATGCCCTCTGGGTAGGTAGCGGGGGGCTATGGGTTCTCCTCAGCCATCTCTGCAGGGCCTGTTGCTCCTTGCAGGGACAGAGCAGCCCCTGGGGATGTGTCCCCTTGGCTGGCACGGGCTGCATGGATTCCCCTGCCCAGCCGGCACCTTCACCTGCAGCAGCAGAGGAGCCCCAGGAGCACCTAAATTCATGGGGCTTGCATGCAGCAGGCCTGAGGGGACGTGCCAGCAGCTCTGGGCAGGCTGCCTGTGCTCGTGATGGGGCTGAGCAGGGCAGTGTTGCTTGGCGGGTGCGCGTCTGTCACCATGCAGCAGCGCAGGTGGGATCTCAGGGGTCTGGCAGAGACCCCCCGCAGCTGCAGCTGGGCACTGTGTGGCTGCTGGAATGTGGGACTGGTGCTGTGCTGGGGCTCCTGCCATTTCCTCCCCAAAGATTGCCGCCTCCTGTGCTGCTGGGCCCCCTCCCGGTGCCCCTGCAGGTGTTCCAGCTTGGCCTGCACTGAGGAGATGCCTTGCGTAGGGTGTGGTGCAGGGCAAGAGGGACCCCACTGGGGCACAGCCCAGTCACTGGGGAGCTCTCAGTTGCCTGGGGCTGCAGGGACCCCCAGCCCTAACTGGGTGATGTCCCCAAGCTGGTGCCACTGCTGCCTGACATCTGTCTGTGAGCCCTGTGTGGGTCCCAGCACCTCCTGGGCAGGGAGATAGTCGGTGCAAGTGGCAGGCCCCACGGTGTCTGCACCAGCACTAGCCTGGACCTGAGCATTGCCCCCCTGCCGCAATCATGACATCCTCGCCTCCTATGGGACTGTATCTGCTGTCTGCTGCAGGCCAACAGGTTCAAGGCTGGCGTGAGCCCTGGCTGCAGGTGTTAGTGTCCATCCTGCACCAGCCTCCACTGCAGTGCAGTGCTTGTTGGGTGATACTGGTTTCCATGGAGCCACCCCACTGTATTTGCCGCATGGGCCTGGGGTTGGTACCGCACCCTCTGGCTGTACCCAGAGCCTGATGCCCCAGCTCATTCTGGTACTCAAACCAGTACCTCCACACCCTGGATTGTTTCCCCCTCCGGTAGAACTGCCCCAAAAGTGCCTTGGCTGCTGCTGCTGCATGGGCAAGGCTGGTGCTGGTGGGGGACAGATGGTACAGACTCAGCCCAGTTTTGTATCAAAATGTACTCAAGGAGTTATGTACAATGAGCACACTGCTGGTGGGAGAGCAGGGACGTGGAGGTGGCCGGGGCAGAGCCCCAGGTCAGGGCAGCTGATACAGCAGGAGCTGCCCCTGCCCACAGGGAGCCTGGCAGCACCCAGACTGAGCACCCACCACCAGCTCGCTCTGGCTGGTGCAGCACAGGACCTGTGTCCCTGGGAGCAGCCACCTCCCGTGTGCCGTCAGCTCCCAGATGCTGCTGTCTCCTGGGCTGGGGGGTCGTGAGGGACCACCAGGACCCAGGGGGAGCCAGGCACAGGGCACGGCGGGGACCCCGGGGCTGGGCACAATCCATCCCAGCAGGGGCTACGTGGAGACGCTGATGCGCTGTGGAGCGCGGCGTCGCCGCAGGATGCGCAGGGCTGGGCTGCTGCGCCGCTGCTGGGGGGAACTGCAGAGGCAGAGCGGGCTCAGCAGCAGCCACAGGTAGAGCAGGACGCAGGCCCAGCACGAGGACACCTTCACCCAGAAGGTCGACCAGCTGCCGTGCGTGAAGGTGGTCTCCAGCACCGCGGTCTCGTAGCTGGTGGGACAGTGTAGGCGTTGGGCGCCGGATGGACACCGACACGGGGCTCCCAATGCCGCTGCAGCCACTGGGTCACCCCGTGTCCCCGCAGCCGTACGGCCCTGGGCATGTCCCACCTGCTTGGAGCCCCCCGGCCCCGCAGACCCCAGCCCAACTCCCTGCAGCGCACGGCTGCTGTTGTTTGAAGCGGTGCTGGTCTGCGCGTGCAGAGCTGGGTGCTTCCCAGCAGGTACCGGCTCAGTGATGGCACGACCCGGGGCAGAGGGATGGTGAGGAGTGAACCATTGCAGCCTGAGCCCATATGGGTGCGGGTCAGAGCTGGCAGAGTGATGACACTGCAGGGTGACGATGCTAGGGGTGACAGCGCTGGCAGGGCTGCATGAGCCAGAGGGAAGGGGAGAAAGAGCAAGAAGAGCTGGGCAGGAGCAGGGGGATGTACCTGAACCAGTTGGTGAGGGTCATCATGACATAGAGCGAGGCGAGGAAGAAGACGAAGTGGAAGGCTGAGTAGCTGTAGACCACCTTGTCCCTCTCATCCTGGATAATGCACTGTTCCCTGGCAGGCTCCTCTGCTTGCTCACACGTCTGCTCGGTGCCTGAGAGAACACCAGGTCACGGTGGTTCCTGCAGCCCCTTGTCGCAGGCTCTGCCCTCCCACCAGCAACCCCCTGCACCCACCTCTCAGCTCCTCCTCCATCTTCTCAGGGCAGCAGAAGCAACAGGAGGGTTTCTGCAGAGAAAGCAATGTGGTGGCAACTGCTGCTGAACCCTACCACTGGATCAGCCCTGCCTGGTACTGGGGCTGCTGGTGAGGTGCTGGTGCAGGCAGGGATGCACCATCGGCATTCCCATGCTTGGCTGGACAAACCTGGCCCAGGGCTGTGATGGGAGCTTGGGGCGGTGGGAGGGCACAGGGCACAGCTGGGGGGGCAGCATCCCACTTTACTTACTTTAAACTCGAAGCTGTAGACTTTGACCATCCAGAGGGGTCCAAAGACTTCTGCGAGGTAGGAGGCTTCATTACTGTGCCCAGGAGAGAGGCAGAAATCATAGCACGGGCACCCACCACCCTGTGTCCAGCCCCCAGCCTGCCCCACAGATCCAACACGGCTGCAGGAGACCTGTGCCTGTTGTGAGCATACCGCGGGTACACGCACCATGCAAAGAGCACACAGGCGTACATGATGGCAGCCCCCAAGACAGCAACTGTGGTGTCCTCCGTCTGCAGCTCATCCTGCCGCAGGCCCGGGAAGCAGACGGTGAGGTTCTGCCCCTTGTAGACCACTGTGGGGAGGCGGAGGTGAGACGGGTGCTGGCTTGGCACTGGGCTGCAGCAGCAGGCAGGAGCACCCACCTCTCTCTGGGGGACGGCTGGACAGCGCGGAGAAGGTGAGGTACATCACATAGCAGCTGATGATTGAGGACTGCAGCAGCCCCGAACGTGGCTGCTCTGCAAGGAGGGGGTCCGGGTGTCACCAGAGTGCCATGAGCTGCCAGACGGGCTCCATGTGGACCCCGGGAGCCCCTGCATAAAGGCGCACGAGGGGAGCTGTGTCCTCCCCTGCCCAAGTGCTGGCCCTGAGCTGGGAGCCCACAGGCACAGGGTGCAGCCAGCCGTGCCACACCAATGCTGTCCCATGCCATACTCACTGAGTCGCACACAGGGCGTGATGGAGATGAAGGACATGATGCCACAGAGGCTGCCGTTGACAGTGAGCAGAGCCTTGTTGAGGTGGCAGGCGGCCGGGTGCGTGTAGTACTTGTAGAGGAAGGAGAAGGCAGCGGAGGCAAGGGTGTAGAAGGCGGCCGTGGCCAGCAGCACAGCCAGGTACCAGCGCTTGTCCTGTGCGGCGCCCGTCAGCCTGCGGGACAGTGGGTGAGAGGCGGCAACAGTCCTGTGCCCGCCCAGCGCCCGGCACTCACCAGTTCTTGTTCCAGGTGTGCGCGAAGGCAGTGATCAGCACCAGCTGGATGAGGATGAAGGCGAAACCCCCGCAGACGCCCATGTAGTGCCAGGCTGGGGGCAGAGGGCAGAGCTGGGTAGTACAGGGCCCCTGCTCAGGGCATGGGCTGTCAGCTTGGGTGCAGCATGGGACGCACCTTGGATGAAGCCATCCTCAGGGATGAAGAAGCTGGCAGCACAGAGCCCCAACAGCACCAGCATCTTCAGCAGCCAGAACCTGCAGGCAGTGAGTGTCAGGGACACGGGGACCCTGGCAGCGCCCAGCCCCTGGTCTGTGCCCCGTACCCGTTGTGGAGCCGCGCGCGGCAGCCAGCGCTGGAGCGCACGTTGAGCAGCAGGGCAGCCTGCACCAGGTGGAAGCTGGCGGTGCCAAAGCAGACCCGGTACACGGCCGAGGAGCCCACCAGCTGCTCGCAGTCCGTGCCCCCGGGCAGGTGTTGGCACAGCACCACTGCAAATGGCACCTGCAGGCATGGGACAGGGAGGCTGGCGGGACCGGCACCCCTCGGCACCCATCCAGCGACCTGGACTGACATCCCCAGCGTTTCCAGTACCTTCTCCACTCCCAGTACCTCTTGGGACCTGCCACCTCCAGCATGCTGTGCAAGTCCTGCATCTTCAGTAACCCGGCATCCCTTCACCTCGGCACTCCCAGCAGCCCTGTTACTGGCAATGTTCCCAATATCCCAGTACTCCTGACTCCCCTGGCACCCCCAGAGCTCCCGAGACCTTTATGTGCCCCTGGGGCACCTGGCATCCCAGCATCCCCAGAACCCCTGGGTCCCCCAGCACCCCTGGGACCCGCAGCATCCCGGGTGTCATCCCAGCCCCAGCTGTCACCTTCTCCCTGACAGCCTGGGCCACGGTGCGGGACAGCATGAGGCAGCACACAGCAGAGGCCAGGACATGCAGGAGCGTGTAGAGGACGCGGGTGCTCGTGGACACACGGAGCCCGTGGCAGCGGCTGCAGCCACAACCACAGCACAGCTGGGGGGGGCATGGTCAGTGCGGATCCCAGAGCTGCACCCCCGGCCCGGCCCCGCCCCCCCGGCCCAGCCCCGACCGTCCCCTTGTCCCACCTGGCAGAGCAGCGAGTGCAAGAGGTGGCCCTGTGCCCGTGTGCCCGCCATGCCCGGCTCGGCTCGGCTCTGCTTGGCCCCCCGCTGCCCTCATGGGATTAAGGGGATTGTCGGCTCGGCCCGCCCCGCCATCTGCTCGCTACTGCCGCCGGGCAGCCGCTGCTGGGCGCTCCGTGCCCAGCTCAACCGGCACCCACTATGACCCCTGGCCTGGGGCCCTGGCCTCTTCACCGCGCAGCGTGGGGCCTGGGCATGGCTGCGGGGGTCTGCGGAGTGCTGCGGCTGCAGCGCCCAGGCTCTTCCTCTGCCCACTCTCCCCGCAGGGAGGAGGCTGGAGGGGATGGGGCGGCGCAGGGAGAGCTGCCCCCGCGGCCAAAGGGCCGGTCCGTGCCACAGCGCCTTCCCCGGCCGTGAGGCTGGAGGCAAAGGAAGCGTTTTGGCTCTCAGACCGGCTGCTGCTTGGAGGCTGGCCGGGCACCCGGCTGCCGGTGGGAAGTGATGAGCGACTGCCCGTTCAGCACCGGCGCCCGTTGGACTTTCCCCGTTTACTTCACGGTGAAAGTGTCCTTATTTCAGCACGAGGGGGTTTTGCCTTTGCTCCTCCGGGTCTCTCCCTGTCCCACGCATGGGAGCGAGTGGTTCTGTGAGCGCTCGGTGCTGCTCGGGGTCAGCGCGCTGCGATCCCAGGGCATGTCTCGGGCGGGCTCGTCCCCACACGCGTCCCTGCTCTAAGGGCAGCAGGAGGCGGCTCCGGGGCAGCCTCGCCAGGCGCGGCCGCGCTCAGCCCGGGCGGGGGCGCCGGGGCCCGCGCTCCGGCTGCCGGGGAGCAGCGCGCCCGCAGCAGGGCGCGGCGGTGGCGGATCCCGCTCCCGCAGCCGCTGCCCCCTTCCGCCGCCAGGGGGCCCCGGCCCGGCCCCGCCGCCACCGCCGTCCCTCCGCGGCGGGAGCCAAACCGCGCTCCGTAACGCGCTGACCCCGCTCAGCGCGGCGCCGCCGCGGGCACCGACCCCCCCCCTCCCGCGAGCACCGCGGCCGCGCCCCCCCCGGAGCGGGAGGACAGCGGGGGGGGGGGGGGGGGGGGGGCCCCCCGGGCCCCCTTCCCCCGCCCCCCCGCGGGGAAAAAAGTTCCCCGGGGAGGGGGGGGGGGGGGGGGGGGGGGGGGGGGGGGGGGGGGGGGGGGGGCCGCCCGCCGATTATTCATTTGGTTCCTGACACCAGAAAGGTTCAAGTAGCCGAAAGATTCAAGTTCACCATAAGGCACTTTAAAGCCATGACGGGGGCCGAGCCCCGCGTCCCCATCACCCCTCCCGGCACCCCATGGCAAGGGACAGAGGCAGGGGCCGGGCAGCGCTGGCGGCAGCAGCGGAGGGGCCGGGAGGGGGTGGAGGGGGGGAATATATTACATCATTTTTTTAAATATAGATAAACTCTTATTTTAGGCAAATAGTGCCGGTCCCCTGGTCCCCCCCGGGGGGGATGCGCCCGAGGGGGAGGGCATGTGCAAAGGGCAGAGGGGTGACCGCTGGGGTCCGGCCACCCTGGGGAGGGGTCCCACAGGGCCGCGGTGGTTTATAGGGGGTAGGGGGAGTCGGGTGGGGGCCGGGGCTGCCCCGCAC
>WYDI02022567.1:0-23575 GCA_009867235.2 Psittacus erithacus | reverse complement strand
TCACCACCCTCACAGGGAAGAACTTCTTCCTCAGATCTCATCTCAGTCTCCCCTCTGTCAGTTTAAAGCCATTCCCCTTGTCCTGTCCCTACCCGCCCTTGGCAAAAGCCCCTCTCCAGCTTTCTTGTTGGCCCCTTTAGGCACTTGAGGCTGCTCTAAGGTCTCCCTCTCCCTTGAGCCTTCTCTTCTCCAGGCTGAACAAGCCCAGCTCTCTCAGCCTGTCTCCATAGCAGAGCTGCTCCAGCCCTCTGAGCATCTCTGTACCCTCCTTTGGACTTGCTCCAGCAGCTCCATGTCTTTTTTACCTTGGGTCTGGACCCCTCTGACCCAGCAGTTGCTGTGTGCTGCAGAGATCCTTGCGCTTTGCAGGCCTGGGAGGGGGGACCCCTTTTTGTGCTCCCCGCTGGCTGCTCGTGATGCCGAGTGCCCTTATCCTCCCCAGAGCCACACAGCCGGAGCTGCACAAGTGACGGTGCTGTGCTGGAGATAAAAACAGAGTCTTGTGAGGGGACCTGCAGGAACCCAGAAGAAAGCAGTACTCCTGTGGTCTCAGACAAGTGCAGTGCATGTGAGTAGCTGCAACCCCCACTGCAACCAGGGACACTGCGCCCCTGCCCGGCTCTGTCTCACCCAGTGCCTTCACCACTTCTCTTGCTTTTGCAGTGCACTTCCCTCATGATGCCGCTGCTGTCCCAGCAGACCTCAGCCAGCCAGCACTGTCCCCTTCCTGCCCTCTCTCCATGTGCTGCCTGGAAGTAGGGAATCTGAACGAGACTCTGTCACCTCCCGCTGCAGCAGGTACGGGGGAAGAGTCCTTCGTCCTTCCTTGAGCAGCGCCAGCACACTCTGAGAGCAGGAAGAGCTTCCCACAGGACTCGCTCTTGGCCTGGAGCTTTTGGGGCAGGATTTTACATGATTCAGAGGGGCCATGAAAGGGCTCAGGCAGCAACTCGTGCTGCCAGCCTTGAAAGTGTAGAGTCCAAGGCATGGCTTAGTGTCAACCAGCCAACCCAGTGGATTTGCCTCGAAGGACAAGTCCTGGTGGTTTTGTTGAACTCCCCCCATCCTACCTCAGTGACATTTGTCATCTCACACTGTCCCTGGGGTGTCCAGGGGGATGAGCTGTAGCTGTGCTCAGTCTGGGTGGGAAGACGCTGAGCTGGAAGAGGGGAGCAGGGTTGAGATTTGTGCTGCCTGTGGAGGGTGGGGTGGGAGGAAAGCCGTTTGCTTTTGATGTCTTGGCCTCAAATCTATGTGAGGGTGATGTTCAGGCTCTGAATAATTGCTGGCAGATGCTAAGATGGAGATTGCAATGGAGGTACCACAGGAGGATGTCACTGTGGAGGAGCTGGCAGTGCCTGAAACACCCTCCATAGGTCTGGAGGAGGAGGACGTGAAGGATGTGGAGTGCAGTGGACAAAACTTGGAGGCAGAGCTTCCTGCAGACCCGGGAAAGGGGGCAATGCCAGATGACTGTGGAAGAGTGGCCCAGGCAGATCCCGGCTGCACAGCCACCACTGTGGGAGAGCCTGTGGAGGGCTCCTGCGTGGGCCAGCGGAATTCTACCCGGGAGAAGACCTACTCCTGCTCCGTGTGCAGGAAAAACTTCCTGCTTGAGATCAACCTCATCATCCACCAGTGCAGCCACAGCAACTGGGTGCCCTACATCTGCGTCCACTGCGGCCGCAGCTTCATGTCCAAGAGGAAAATCCGGCGTCACCTGCGGGCCCGGGCAGTCCTGGGGCTGTGCCAGCCCTCGGAGGTGGAATGCTCCATGTCCCAACACAGGGGCTGCAGCACTCCCAGAAGGAAGCGGAGCAGCAGCAGATTCCCGCTGCCACCGGGGAATGTGATGTATACATGCAAGGAGTGCATGGAGAACTTCTCCAGCCAGAGCTTCCTGATCCTGCACCAGTGGCAGCACAGCCAGCACCACCTCATCCTCTGCCCCTGCTGCAACCAGAGCTTCACCTGGGCCTCGGAATTTGTCCGCTACCACCAGCCCCACATGGGCGAGCGGCCCTACCAGTGTGGTGTCTGCCAGAAGGCTTTCAAGCGCTACCAGCACCTGGCCATGCACCAGCGGGTCCATGAGCGGCAGAACAGACCCTACCCCTGCACAGAGCCGCCGCCTGTGCCGGCGGCACCTGTTTAGGTGCAGAGGTGGAAGCGGGAAGCGGAGTAGAAAAAGGGGTGGGAAGCAGTGAGGTCTCCTGCAAATAAGAAGCTGTGGTTGGACTTTCTCCTCTTCCCCTAACTGACTGTGGATGCAAGCATATTGGATGAGGGGTGGGGCATGGGTGCCATCACCTGGCTCCTCCATGGGGATTGAGGACACCCGACGTTGCAGTGCGTGTGTTGTCCTGTGTGGGTTGTGGTGCATGGGTTGCTCCTCATGCCTGAGCCCTGGTGGGGACAGCTGGGAGCAGGAGCTGCCATGGCTGTGGACATGTGCCTTTTCCAGCAAGTGCCAATAGATGCTGTAGCAACCAGGATACTCCCTCTGGCTGGACGCGGCTTCATTCAGCTTGGGGCGGGGGGGGAGGGAGCTGCTACACCTGGGGAGGGAGCGGTGGGAATGCTGGTGGGGTGTGATGGGGTGAGGCTGGAGGAGCAGTGGGGGCGAGGAGGGGTTATGGCCTGGATTAATGGGCAGGGGCTGCGGCCCCTGTATGGAGATGGAGGCAGGACCGGGATGGGATGGGGATGAAATAGGGATGGGATGGGACAGGATAGGGGGTCTGTCCCAGTGTGGGCCGGGCGAGGGGCGGTGCTGCGAGTTGGCCGCTAGGGCGCGCTGTGGCGCGGCGTCGGCTGCAGCGCGCGCGGCCATGTCCCGCTGGGGCCCCGCTCAGGTACCGGGGGGGGGGGGCGGCGGCGGCGGCGGCTCCTCACACCTTCCCCCCCCCCCTCCCTCCCCGCCACCGCGGGCACCGGGCGGAGGGCACCGGCCGTGTCCCGCTGCCCGCCCGCCGGGGCGTCAGCGCGCGGGAACTTCCGGCCGGGCCCGGAGCTGCTGTGAGGGGCGGGAGGGGCCTTGCCCGCGGGTACCGCGGCCCCACCGGCCTCGTCCCGACCCCGCCCTGGGCAGCCCCTCACCGCCGCTCCCGCCCCGCAGCAGGAGCCCGAGTGGGGGCCCGAGGCCTGGCAGCAGCTCCCGAGCGCCGGCCCCGAGGGGGCGAAGCCGTCGGCGGTGCCCGAGGTGTCGTTGTGGACGATGGTGGCGGCGGTGCAGGCGGTGGAGCGGAAGGTGGAGTCGCAGGCGCTGAGGTTGCTGAGCCTGGAGGGCAGAGCAGAGACAGCCGAGCAGAAGGTGACCGGGCTGGAGAAGGCGGTGCTGGACTTCGGCAGCCGGCTGGAGCGCCGCTGGGCCGCCCTGGCCACCCTGCTGCAGGAGAGCTCCCGCCGCCTCGACCACGTCGAGCGCCAGCTTCAGCACCGCAGTGGGCCCGGTCCCGGTATGGTCCTTGCCGGGGACGAGCCCAAGGTAATGATAGGGATGAGCTTTGGTTGACGGGGATGAGACCACGGTGACAGGGACGGTCTCCAGGTGATGGGGTCGAGACCAAGGTAACTGGGGATGAACCCCAGGCAACTGGATGAGCCCAAGGTAACAGCGTGAATGAGCCCCAGGTGATGGAGACATGCCCACGGTGATGGGGATGAGCCCACAGTGACAGGGGTGAGCCTAAGGTAACAGTGGCAATGAGTCCTGGGTAACAGGGATGAGCCCACTATGACAGGGATGAGCCCAAGGTAGTAGGGACAAGCCCACAGTGATGAACAGGGACAAGCTCCAGCTAATGGAGACGTGCCCGAGCTAACAGGGCTGAGCACCAAACAGGGATGTGCCCAAGGTGACAAACAGAAATGAGCTCCAGGTGACAGAGACATGCTTAAGGCAGCAGAGATGTACCCCTGGTGACCATAAGGCCATTGAGATGTGATGCTTTCGTGGGGACCTGCACAGAGCAGCTTGGTCGTGGTCCTGCTGGTGCTCCAGCACACCAAGGCAGCAGGCAGAGAATTCTTGCTATTCCCTGTCCTTAGTGAAGACGAGAAGCAGGACACAACCTCCCTGAGCATTTTCAGCCTGTTGGGTCCTACTGGTCACCTTGCCAGTGGGACGATGCCTGTGTGAAGGGCTTGCTGGTCACCCAGCTCCTTTCCATCAGAGCTGTGGGGCTGGCACTGCTTTACCCACAGTCCGCTTTCCTGGGGGAGCGGTGGAGATTGGTGAGTGCCTGAGGTGGGAAGCACCAAGGTGGTGCCATGTGTGGTTTCAGATGCCAGTGGCATGTGAGGATGAGGTGGCCGGTTTGCCAGAGCAGGAATGGGGGAGCATGGACAGCCAGCAGAAAGAGATCTCCAGGATGGCGATGAAGGGGAATTACGATGAGGCTGGAGTCTTCCTTGGTGAGCATTGGTCTCTACTCACGTGTCAGACATGTTGTCATCCTCTGGGCTGGCTCCAGCTTACGACTGTGTAGGCTGCTGTGTCATCCGGGTGCTCAGAGGAGAACAGGTAGTGAGGAGTGACGCCTTCACACTTTTCAGGTGCCTCTTGGTTGTGGGTGACAGCTGTGCCTCATGCGCACCCTGCACATCCGAAGGACACTAGCAGTGCTGTCTGGGGGTGCTCAGACACCAGGAGTTGGTCCTCTGTCAGCCCCGGCTTGCCTGTGGGAGCAGAGGAGAGCCCTTCTCACATGCTCAGGGCAGTGTGTGGTGGGGATTTTGGGTGATGCGCCCATGCTGTGTTGCGCAGCCTGAGTTCATGCACCGTTTTTTGCCAGGACATGGGCCATACATCTGCCATCCTGTAGGGTTTTGCTGCAGCCAGTCCTAGATTTTAACACTCATCACTTTTGACTGAAATTTTAAAGGCTGAGCGCCCATCAGTCACCTCTTCTTGGAGTAACTGAAATCACTTGCCTGGTTGGGCTGACACTAGCCTGCTTGCTCGGATGGCACTGGGAAGTCAGAGCAGCTGCTCTGAGAATCCAGGACCCCTCTGGGCACCCCACAGCTCCCAGTGTGTGAGAACAGCCCTTTATTGAGGGGAACTGGTGCTGGTCACCACCATCAGTGGTTCATACTACCAACTCCTTCTTCCAGGGCCTGCAGATGCCAGCTCCAAACCCACCCTGCTGCTGCCAGCCGAGGATAGGGAGGATCCAGGTGCAAGGACCCAGGGGTTGCCGGACGAGGGATCAGTGCTGGGGCACCTTGGCTGCAGTGAGTCACAACCACGAAGGCTGAGAGCGAGCACCAGGGACATGGCTGGGCCAGGCAGGGTCGGCACTGGGTGCGTTGCTCCAGTGCTGCCCGCACACTGCCACTGCCTGCCCACAAAGTGAGGGGCATGGGGCCTGCCCGCAGCCAGCCAAGCCCAGCATGTCCCTGCATGGAGCGTTTCCAGTTTTGCATGGGGTCAGAAGGTGCTGGGAATTTAAGCCATGTGACTGGGGCTTCCTTAACACTTTTAAGACCAAATGTTTAAGCCCAGAAGAGCCCCCTTGCCAAAATGAGTGGAAAATGATGCCACATCCCTGGAAGTGATGCCCCATCTGTGGAAGTGTTCAAGTCGAGGTTGGATAGGGCTTTGAGCAACCTGGTGTAGTGGAAGGTGTCCCTACCTGTGGCAGGGGTTGGACGTGGATAAGCTTTAAGGTCCTTTCCAACCGAAACCATTCTATGACTATGATTCCATGAAAATAGGGAGGCCTGGGCAAGGCTTGGCGCTAGGGTGTCTCTGTGGCTGTTTGCCTGCAGATGGACTCTCCCTGCTGCTCCTGGAAGGTTTTGCTTTGCTCCTTTTCCACAGATTCACCCACCTAAACTCTGCCATTCCTGACAGAACTCCTTCCAGGACAGAGTACTCTGCAGCCTCCACTTTGCCTTCCCGTTTCCTCTGTTTTGATTTATTTTTTGCTTTTGTCAGTCCACCAAACATCCCTGAAGTCCAATGGGATACCCTGATAACCCGTAAGAGGTGCCAACACCCTCTCCACCACCTCATATATCCTTCTCCCACTTTGCTCTTGGTAAAACCTTCCCATTCGACTTCTAATGCCACATTTGCTGGTTCGTCTTGGTGATGCGCTTGCAGGGAGGCTCAGCTCCTGCTCCTGGAACTGTGAGCATGGGAGAGCTTCCCTTGCCACCAGTGAATTTCTGTCTCTTGCCAGGTGAGAACATCGTGATCAAGACAGAAGAGCAGCAGCCCCAGGAGGAAGGACCCCAAGTCCTGGCGCTGCCACAGGCACCCTCGCTGAGGCTGGAAGAGGAGGTTCCCCTGAGCCAGGAGCAGCCGGTTACCTGGGAGCACCACGCTGCCATGGATGGGCAGAAGGCAGCAGGATCGGGCTTAGGGGACTTCTGCGCACATGAGACCACCCAGCTTGAATTTAAGCCTGTGGTGGTGCCCGTGGAAGCTCACCCTGCCCCAGGCTTGCCCTTCCCAACAGAGCATATGCTTGGTGTGGGTAATGACCAGTCTTTTGCCCTGCCGCAGGGGATGCCGCTGGGAGCAGAGACCAGCGCAGAGGTGGCCTCATCGCAGCTCAGCTCAGAGGAGCATCGTCCTTGCGCTGGGGGAGAAGAGCCTTGCGCGCTCCCGCTGGGCTGGAAGAGTGTCCGGCTGAAGCGTAACCTCCTGGCACGGCAGCAGAGCAAGGGGAGGAAGAGCAATGGCTCTTTCATCTGCACAGCCTGCGGGAAGAGCCTGGCCCATCACGCCGCACTGCTGCGGCACCAGCGCCTGCACACAGGTGAGCGCCCCTTCCAGTGCCCGGCCTGCGGGAAGAGCTTCAACGAGAAGTCCAACCTCAACAAGCACTACCGCATCCACACCGGGGAGCGCCCCTACCGCTGCCCTGCCTGCGGCAAGGGCTTCATCCAGAAGCACCACCTCCAGAAGCACCAGCGCATCCATGGGGTGCAGTTGCGGGGTGGCTGGGCAGGCCGGGCCCCACGGGCCAGCGCTGCCGGGGAGCGGCTCTACCGCTGCATCGAGTGTGCCGAGAGCTTCCCCCAGAAAGTCTCGCTGGAGGAGCACCAGCGCCGGCACACGCAGCAGCGGCCCTTCCAGTGCAGCGGCTGCACCAAGAGTTTCCGGCACCGTCAGTCTCTGAACCACCACCAGAAGATCCATGCTGTGGCCAACTCTCCTGCTGTCAGCTTGCCAAGCCACGATCGGGAGCTGGAGACCAGTCCCTGCGCCGCTTTGACCCAGGATAATAGGTAGCGTGAGGGGTGCACAAGGGAAGGGGCAGCGTTTTGTTTCTCCGGGCTGCTCCGCAGAGGTGCGGCAGCCTCCAACAATGGAACACACGAGGTGGTTGGTGTCACACCACTGTGGGGCCGTCCACAACACCATGGGCCTGGTGGTACCGCCATGGGGCTCTGCACCGTGTGGGGCTCCAGGAGGAGGAAGGAGGAAGGCTGAAGTGCTCTGCAGGCAGCACAACATGCAGGGGGTGAAGAGACTGGCCTGAAGCAGTGGAGTGGGTTCTGGGATCCGGAGCTGAGCCGGGTTGTGCCGCTGCCCCATGAAGAGGGATCTGGCTGAGGAGGAGCCATGTTGGGCACTGCGGGGTGGTTGAACTCGAGGTTATTGAACACCAGCAGCGTGGTGGGGATGTGGGGTAGAGGCTGGTCAGCAGCTGGGGAAGAGACACGGATAAAAGGCTGGGCTGATGTTGTGGTCTTCTGGTGCGCTCTGGGCTGCTGGGGCGGGGAGAGGGGACCTGTGTGTACATGGCCCATGGGTTACAACTCACACCTTGACCACGGTTGCAGTCGGGTGTGTGGCTCCCACTCTGCCACTTCCAATTGCTTGCTCTGGTTGGGGGAAGAGCCTGGCTGCCACCCTGGTGTCAGGCACCCCGAGGAAGATTCCTCGCAATTCATACAAACCAGGAGCCCAAATACGACTGGGCCCTGGACTCCGTGTCAGGCCCTGGGCAGCTGCTTCCTTCTTGGCCAGGAGGGGAGGAATCTGAAGCTCCCCAATGATAATGCAGAGCTGCCTAATGGGAATGTGGAGTTGCCAATCACAGCCCATTCTGAGGATATGGGCCCCATGGCAATTCCCAGGACTGCTGAGGGATACCTCCCTCCTGCCTGCAGCCATGCCTGTGGCAGTCAGGGCTACTCCATTGCCTGTTCTTTCCCAGTCCCTTTGGGTGCTCAACCTCCCACATTCCAAAGGCTCAACCTTCCTGGCCAGAGTTCTGAGGCAGTGCTTGTGTCCCCTCACTTTGGCCCTCACACAGTATGGCAGCTACATCCACTGAGGGTGTCCCCATGGCTTTGGTGGCCATGTCAAGTACAAGCAGAGCCCTGGAGCTGGGGTGGGGGAGGGGGTTGGGCTGCGAGGCGGCAGGATCCTGCCCCTCTGCTGGGCCCTGGGGCACACACCAGGGTGCTGGGTCCAGCACAAGAGACTGGGGTAAACTGGGGAGTGTCCAGCAAGGACTGGGACGGTGGTAAAGGGCCAGCGTCTCCTGCAGTAGTGGCTCATGGGCTCCTCAGTGTGACAAGAAGGGAGCACAGGGGCTCTGATCCTTTATGATCCTGCTGCCCTAGGCACAGCCCTGCTCTCTGGGTTCTCCCAGCCCCGCTGCGCAGCTGTGGTGGCAGATGACAGATAGCCCTTTGCCTTCCCCACACATTCACCCTTGGGACATTGCCTGGGATCTTCACCAGCCATAGAAGGGGGTGATGGAGCTGCTAGTCATGACTTCCATGCTCTGTCCCAGGCTGGAGTTGCCCTTTGCCTCACTCTGCCCAGGCCAAGCCAGGTTACTCCTGCAGCAGCCAGGCACAGGGGTGCCATGCACATCAGGCAGATGTACAGACAAATACTTTATTGATTCCATAGCCTGAGAAAAGGGTCTGGGATTTCATAGGAAATGCTGGTCCCAGTCATGACAGCTTCAAAGGAAAAGCCATAGCCAGGGCAGTCGGCCAGAGGGAGAGGCCGGCCCCTCCACGCCACTTGTGCTGGACTCGGAGGCATCACCCACCAGTAAAACCATCACATGTGTCATTGGAACCTACATGGGAGCTCTACCCAGGCAGGGATAACCAGTGCTGTCACTACCACACACACCACTGCTCCAGACTCATCACCACGAGACCATAAAGCATCAATGGCTCTGGTATCCTGCAGAGCTCTGCTGCAGGCAGCCCTGGCCCTTCAAGGCCAACGTGTGTGGCACCGTCACCCCCTCATGGCAAATGCTGCATCCAGGCACTGCAATTCCAGGAGACAGGAACTGAGAAACCATCCCAGAGCAGTGGGAAGTCTTGTGTGTCCCAAGGAGCAGGAATGACATTGCCATGCCTCCCGCAGGAGTCGCCAGGAATAAGAAATGGGATAAAAGCAGACTGGTTCTCCGTGCAACCTGCACGGAGAAGTACACACACTTGGGGGTGTCAAATAATTACATCAAGCAATGAAGAAAGAAAACAATCCTGAACAGAAGAACTAAACTCAAGAGTCTCAGCAGCTCCTCTGGGCTGCATGGTGCTACCTTGCTCTGTACATGATCTAGTGTGAGGTGCCCCTGCCCATGGCAGGGGATTGGAACTAGATGATCTTAAGGTCCTTTCCAACCCAAACCATTCTATGATTCCATGATTCTGTGGTTGCTGGGCCTGGCTTCCATCGCTTACCAGGCTGTCATTACTCACCTGCCTCAGGGCAGGCCTCTCTCCAAATGCCATTTGAGGTAGCAGAACTAGTCCTCCATGGGATTAGTTACAGGGGGATTTTGCACGTGACTAAAGGAGACAGCGTGCAGTTTGGAGAGCAAGGGCTTCCTTCTTTCTGCAGTGGGACCAGGTGACAGCCAGTGTTGATGTGTGGCAGCCACCACAAAGGGAGGGTTCCTTGCGTGGAGTGCTGTAGTGCTGCAGGAGTCACCTTACCTGTGAAGTGCACCTGTGCAGGCTGGTCCTGAGAGGATTGACACTCACAGGCTCCTGCAGGCTGGCCTTGCTGCCAGATGGGGTGCTGCTGGGACCCTCACCTGCAGCACCCTCACAGGTGGAAAATGTTAGTTTGATTCGTTCTATGGATCTTCCAATGCAGATTTCCTCACCAGGGCAGGGTATCACCCAAGCATGGCCAGTACAAGATGGGGTCTTGGAGATGCCATGCTCTCTTCATCCAGCATCCTGGTCAATAAACTTTGTCAGTGAAGCGTTCTTCGGGAATCTTGCCTGGCTCATTGGCTTGATTCCCTTCCTTCTGTCCTCTTCACCGAGTCATTGTGTTTCCACACACGAGGGGCCATCAAGTAACATGTGATCAGCTCCGTTTGCAACTCCTCTCTCTGGCTGCAGTAGATGTAGCTAGCTGATGATTCCCCAGAAAGGTCTGCTTAGGAAAACTTGGGGCATGCGCCAGTAGACACAAGAGTCTGAGGAATGGCAAAGTGGTTTGGATCACTGGAGGCTTCTGTAATTTGCTGCTTATGGTGCCTCCAAGCTTTTGGTTCCCTGTACAATTCAGGAAAGCTCCTAAAATCTAATGGACAGATGGTTCAGAATCCCAGTGTCTTACCATGTGTGATATCAGTGCTCTCACACAGTTCCCCTCTGAGGCCACAAGCAGTTCAGGTCTTTGCCCATTATCATTTCTCCATCAGCTTCGAAACCACTGCCCTGTTCCCCAGCCTAACCACAGGCTGGACGCCTTGGCCAGCCCAGCCATGGGAGCTCACATCCAGCCTGACGTCTGCCAGACCAGGTGGGAGCGCGTTTGCTGGTACAGCTTTGGCTGCAGGGCTTGTGTTCCTCTCAGGTGCCTCAGCTGGTGAGTGAGGAATGCTCCTGCTCGTGGGCGCCTCTGGGGCTTCTTGCGGCTGGGGCTGCTGGGACACTGGCACTCCCTGCTGGACCACAACCACAGCCTTCTGGCGCTCGTGTATCTTCTGGTGGCGCAAGAGGTGGGTTTTGCGGGTGAAGCATTTCTTGCAGATGGAGCAGCAGTGCGGCCTCTCCTGCGTGTGGGTCCGCAGGTGCCGATGGAGGTTATAGGTGCAAGAGAAGATCCTTTTGCAAAGGTTGCATTTCATTACAGGCTTCTTCTGAGGCTTAGGGCTCTGCTGCCGGGAGAAATATGTGCTGGACAGGCTTGGGCTGTCCACCTCCTCCTTGGGCTGGGCCAGCCAGGGCCCTCCCCCTGCACAGGTCCTGCTGGCCAGACTACGGGCATCTCTGCAGAGAACCCCACAGAACTTGCCCCTGGGCCGGATCCTCAGCTCGGGGTGGACATTCCCCCAGACCTTGGCACCAAAGGCCCTGTCTTTTATGTGGATGCTCTGGTGAAGGTCGAGGT
This sequence comes from Psittacus erithacus, assembly GCA_009867235.2. Lineage (NCBI taxonomy): Eukaryota > Metazoa > Chordata > Aves > Psittaciformes > Psittacidae > Psittacus > Psittacus erithacus. The sequence goes on along the minus strand of WYDI02022567.1, from coordinate 12,222 downwards.
GGCGTTTGTCCGTGAAGCTGATCTCGCACATGGGGCACTCGTAGGGCCCCTCTTTGGCATGGCTCCGCTGGTGAATGATGAGGTTGATCTTCAGGCGGAAGCGCTTCCCACACTCGGTGCAGGGGTGCGACCACTCGCGCACGTAGCCGCGCCGGCAGTTGCCCATCAGCAGGCTGCTGCTCGCGCACCGGCTCGGCCTCTTCTTGGTCCTGGCCTTGCTCTGCTCTCTTTTGGGGCACTTGGGGAAAGCTGTGCTGGAAGAGGCCGCAGAAACATCTTGTAACACCTCGGGCTCCTCTTCCTTCACCTTGATGTTTTTAGGAGAAGCTTTGTCACGTGCCGGTTCCTTTTCCTTTAGTAAACCTTCCTCTGAAACAGAACACGCACATTGGTGATTCCTACTACCCACACAAACCCATGTAAAGTCCCAAAGCACTGAGCAGGTTTTTACATATCCAGAAGCTACCATGAAATGTGAGAACAGAGTTTGGAAAGGCACAAGTGGTGCCACCACAACGTCCAGAGCCACTCAGTGTGGTGTCAGGGGGTCTCAGGAAGAACCAGGCTGTGGTCTGCTGCCATGCCAGCATAGAGGGATCTGCCTCCAAAACCATGACACTAGTGACAGCCACAAGATGTAGCAGGAAAGGTGGTCACTGAAGAATGACAGCCTGCAGTACTATGAGCTCTTCACTCCTGTTGAGCTTGGGACTGCCAGCAAACCTCAAATGTCGTGACCACACCAGCCCTGCTCGTGAGGGCTGTGGCAAACTACCCACCTCCCCTGCAGCCCAGCCATTGAGCTGGCATGAGCCATGCCCAGAACTGGTGTCAGAAACAGGCTCCAAGCCCCTGATGAGGGAAGTGCTGTGTGTATTAGCTTGGCAAAGCTTCAGGACCAGAACAGAGGATGTCTGCGCACAGCCACCCTGCTTCCTGCACCCCCTGCTCCCAAGCATGGAGAACAGGGCCATGCCACAGGAAGCTCAAGGCCAGCTCTATGACAACACAGTAGAGCTGGAAGAAGGAAGCATGCTACCACTGCCAGCTCTCCCTCAGTTTCTGATAGAAAGAACTACAACTGGCCCGTAGCTCTTTCCACACAGATGATGGGGCTGAAATGGCCAATGCCAGTCCCCTGCCTTGCTCAGTGATCAAAGGGAGGCTTGAAACTTTCTTCTCCCTCCCCATTTCCAGCACATTAGTGAGCTGGGAGCTGCTTCCTGCCTGCAGCACCCTGTGTCTCCCCAGCCTAGAGTTACTCACTGGTGCTAGGCTCAGCCCGCTTCTGTCCCATCTCTGGTTCTGGCTGATTCTCACTCCGCAGCTTCGCTTTTTGTGCACTCAGGGACATGACGTTCATCACCAAGATGGGGCATTCTGCTGGCAGAAAAGAGCAATTGTAAAGACCTGTGGAGAGCTCTCATTTTTCTGCTTTGGTGGCATACCGTGTTGGGAACATGGGGAAGAGTCAGAGAAAGCTGCAGCTCGAGAAGCCATGACATGTTTTAGCAGGGGAGGTTTAGGTTGGATATTAGGAACATTTTCTTCATCAAAGGGTTGTCAAACATTGGAGCAGGCTGCCCCGGGATGTGGGGGCATCACCATCCCCAGTGGTATTTACAAGACTTGTAAACGTGGTGCTTTAGGGACATGGGTTTGTGGTAGATTCGGCAGTGCTGGGTTAACGGTTGGACTCAATGATTTCACAGGGCTTCTCCAATCCAAACAATTCTGTGATTCTATGGAAAGTATGTGAAGTGTTAGAAGGAACAGGAGTGAAGTCACACACAAGGACCAGAAGCAGAGGGAGGGCTGGGAGGAGAGACACCAATGTGCTGTCACCTCTGCAGGGCAGCCTCATCCCTCCCAAACTATTCCTCATCAACTCCATAGGCAGCATTCCCACATCCCCTTGGGTTCAAGGCCCTGAACCCTTTCTGCTTTCCATGGCTGCACCTTGCCAACACACCCCAAGGCTTCTCGTTTTCCCTGCTGATGCTCCTTTTAAGCACAGTGACCTGCTGTGCCCTCTCCAGCAGACCTGCTGGGAGCCTTCCTGAAAGCCCAGGGGAAACACATCCCACTGGCACCCACCAAACTCACCTCTGTTACCTTCCGCGGGGCCTTTATCTTTTTCCAAAGCCTTTTTCACCTGGTTCATCTCTTCTGGTGTCTGTCGGGACTTCTGACCATCCACAGTGCCTGTCTGAGGAGCCTTCTGCCTGGCTCTGCTGCGTGTCTGTGGGGGCTCATCACCCACGGCGGCACGTCTCCGTGGGAGCTTTGGGACATCTTTGGCACGGACCTCTTCATTCCTCTCGATCTGGGAGGGGATGTCAGGCTTGGACCCGGTATTCTCTGCTCAGGGGGCAGAGGACAATGTGTTTTATTAAGAACTAGCTGCACTTTTATCTTGTCAAACTCCAGAAGCGATGCTTCTCTCCCTACCCCTGGAGCTGGCAGGAAGTGCAGGTGGCTGAACTGAGTTACTGAGAAGATCTTCAGTAAGAGAACAAGAAAATCCCCAAGGAGAGGGGCAGCCTCTCTCTAGGCAACACTTTTTTTCTCTCTCCCTGGGAGCACTTCACAAACCAACCCCCAAAGACACACCTGGGGCTCATATCGTTTCTGGTAGTGCTCCCCAAAGGATGGAGCCTGCCCTTTGCCCCCCCATCAGTGCTCACCTGGCCTCTCCTGGGGCTTCTTTCACCTCCAACTCAGCAGTCCTGCAGGAATGAGCTCTCCATCACAGCTCTACCCACATGTCTCCTCTTCTACTGGCTCTGTCAGGGTCTGCCCATCCCTTTCCAGCCTTCACACTGAACAATTTGATTTTCCAGCTCTCCCATGCCATGCCACCAGGCTCTCCTCACTTCTGCTTCCCAACAGCACTAGCAGGGCTGCTCCAGCCTTCTCTTCTGTCATGTTTAAGCCCAGCTGGTAACTCAGAACCACACAGCCGCTCGCTCAGTCCCCCCCGCCCCAACATTCTTCCTTCCCCCGTTCCTGAAGGGATGGGGAGGAGAATGAGAAGAATGTAACTCTCACAGAGTGAGATAAGAGATAAGTCCAGTAACTAAGGTATAACACAAACCACTGCTGCTGCCACCAATAATAATAACGATGAGGGAAATAAGGGGAGAGAATACAACCGCTCACCACCCGCCGACCGATACCCAGCCTGACCGAGCAGTGATCTAACCCTTCCAGGTAACTGCCCGTTACATCCTGGGCAGGACGTGCTGTGGTATGGAATACCTGTTTGGTCAGTTTGGGTCAGATGTCCTTTCTCTGCTTCCTCCTGGCTTCCCCTCCTCCCTGGCAGAGCATGAGGCTCAGAAAGTCCTTGGTCAGAGAAAACATCACTTAGCAACAACTAAAACCATCGGTGTTATCAGTGCTGTTCCCAGGCTGAAAGTCAAAACCAAAGCACTGCACCAGCTACTAAGAAGGAGAAAAATGACTGCTACTGCTGAACCCAGGACACTGCAGGTTGCCAGGTTCCTCCCTTCCAACTGTGTCTCTTCCCTCACCAAGGCAAGCAGGAGTGTTTTTGGAAGCCCAAGATTCACGCGTGCATCAGATGAAGGAGGATTTCTGAACTGCATGGAAACAGGACTGGATGGGATCACAAGACCCAGGTCCCTTTGCTCCAAGCTCCGTCTCAGCCCCTCCCAACAGGCTTTGTCTGGTTTTCTCATGGCATTCATCCGACTGAGCATATATATTCCTGATAAAGCCAAGACAGGAAGCTCCATGTCTTCCTGGCACCACCTCACTCACCTCTGTTAGCTTCCATGGGAATTTCATCTTCCAAAGCCTCTTCCCCCTGGTCATCCTCCTCTAGTGCCTGTGGGGGCTCCTGATCCTCTCTGACACATGTCTGTGGGGACTCCTGGCCATCTCTGGTGCAAAGCTCTTCACCCCTCTCGATTCGGCAGAGGATGTCAGGCTTGGACACAGCATAGTCTGCTCAGGGGGCAGAGGACAGTGTGTTTTGTTGGGAACTGCCTGCACCTCTATTCCATCAAGCTCCCAGCCATTTCCAGGCAATTCTTCTCTCCCTAACCCCAGATGATTCAGAAAGGAAGTGCTGTGTTCTTGTCCCGTGACAGGACCCACCTGTGAGCACAGCTGGAGCTCAGCTACAGAGAAGCTCTGAAGAAGTAACAGAACATGAACTAAAATCTCAAGGAGTGGGAAAGGCTTTGTCTTGAACATTTCCTCCCATTCCAACTCTTAACAGTGACTTCAAGAGCAATCCTTGAGCTACCCTTCTGGTGTCAGGCCAGAAAACTCTCAGTCCAAGTCATCCAAGAACACGCTGGGTGCCCTTAGAAAGACGGAGCACCATTAGGTTGGTTCTTTATGAAGCAGATGGAAACTTCCCTGCCACTTTACAGCGGGGCTGAACACAAGAAATAGTTCAAGGTGCAGTTATCAGATTTCACCCAATTCCTGCACTGTGCTGGAAGCTCACGATGCTTCCTGGACCCTGGAAACCCATTTGCATTGGGTTTCCATTGGAAACATCATCTCACATAAATTACTTCTTTTTCAAGAGCTACTGTGTGTTATTATTGCTACTATTATTTCCTACAGACGTTTCCTGATAGAACAGTTTGGGTTTGAAAGGACGTTAAAATCATTCAGCTCCAAACCCCCTGCCATGTGCAGGAATGCCTCACAGTAGACCATGTCACCCAAGACTCTGGACCCTGTCCATTCTTGACAAGCAGGAGGGAGGGGAAACAGGTGGTTTTGGTTGCTCAGGAGAAGCTCTGCTCCCTATAGGCTGTGGTGGGCAACATCCAGCCCACCCAGTGTACCTTACCCAGGGAGATCAGTGTCTCGTAGTTGCCCCTCATCACAGCCCTATACAGATCCTTCTGCCAGCAGTCCAGTCGCTCCCACTCCTGCTCATTGAAGTACACTGAAATGTCATCGAATGTCAGTGGCACCTGGAATCGCAAGGATCACACACTCAGTGACTTCCAAAGTGGTTAAATAACTGGAAACACACAACCACACTGGAAACCGGCATGTGGTTGGCTTGGCTTTGCCTGCTGGAGCTCAGCATGCCCAGCCACATCAGGGCTGCTGCACCCTGAGTCCAGGACTCCCAGGGACCCAGCCTGGATCACTCCAGTGTTTCCTAACCCCCCTGCGCAACCTCAGCGGGTGCTCCCAGGGGCCAGGCTGGACACTGTTACCTTGGGGATCTCACCCCGGGAGCCGGGGGGCAGCCGCAGGATCCAGAAGTTCCTGTTCTTGAGGAGGTTCTCTACATTGTCGAGCCGCTGCTGGAGCTGCCCATAGTCCTGCAGGAGGCTGCCCAGGGCTGCCAGGTTGCTGCGCAGCTCCCCGACCAGGTTCTCGCAGGCCAGCAGCCTCCGTTCTGCCCTCTCCGTCCGGCTCCACAGCTCCCGCAGCTGCTGGGCCTCCACCTGCCCTGCCACAGCCCGCGGCCCCATGTCCTGCACCGCCTTCTGCTGCTGGGCACCCAAGTCCCAGGGGAGAAATGAGAAGTGAAGGGGGAGGCCCTGTCCTGGCCAAAGAGCAGCCAGGGCCTGGAGACCCACTCGTGGTGCCCCTCCCTCAAGGGACTCCCACAACCCCACATCCCCCGCGGGACCTGCCACCCCCCGACTGCGCCCCACACACACTCCCAGGACCACTACCCCTGAGGGACTCCCCCCAACAGGACCCCCCCAGCCCCGAATCCCCCAGTACCGGCACCCTTGGGGGTCCCCAGCCCCACCTCCCCATGCGCTGCCTCCCTTGGGACCCCCGCCTTACCCCCGGACCAGCACCCCTGAGGGACCACCCTTCCAGCCCCACCTCCCCTGGGACCGGCCCCCGGCCCCCGGCTGTGTGGCTGCGGGTCGGGCCTGGCGCTGGGCGCCTGCAGACCCGTCCCGGCGGAACCCCGCGCTCCCGGTGCCGGGCCCCGGGGCGGCGCGGCGCGGCCCTCACCTGAGCGGAGCCCCGGCGGGACATGGCGCTCCGGACCGGACCCGCGCGCCCTGCGGCAGCGGCGGGCCGCCAGGAAGCACCGCCTGCAGGGGCGGGGCCCCGCGGGGTGAGAGCGCCCCCTCGCGGCCGGGAGGTGAAGGAGGCGGCGGGATGGAGGGGACGGGCTGTGGCGCCGGGGCGCGGCGGGACGGGGCGGGAGACCCCAATGCCACCAAGGCACGGACCCCACTCACTGTCCCTGCGCCCCGGTGCCACCGGCCCCCCGCGCTCCGCGGCCTCCGCGGCTCTGCCTGTGCCACCGGGACCCGGTGCAACCGACCCCACGCACCCTATAGGTTGTCCCGGGCCCCCCAGCATCATCGACCCCATAGACTGTGCCAATCCCCCGGGGCCACTGAACTCAGAAACTCTCGGTGCCACAGAGCCCCGCACCTCATTGACTGTCCCGGTGCCATGGACCGCCGGTGCCACCGACCCCCCACACTCCACAGGCTCCCCCGGCACCCCCGGTGTCACCGGCACCCCCGGTGTCACCGGCCCCCGGACCCTGTAGACTCTCCCGGTCCCCCGGTGCCCCCCATCCCGCACGCTACAGTCTGCCCCGCACCCGCCCGTGCCACCGAGTCCCGGACCCCATTGGCTGTCCCAGTGTCACCGAGCCCAGCCCCACGCCTCCCGCCGGACGCCCCGTGCCGCGCCGGTCCCTCTGTGCCACCGCACCTCCCGCTCCGGGGACGGAATGAGTCCTGGCACCGGCGCCGGCGCTGCCCCACCGAGGGGCGGAGAGGGGGCACCTGCCCGGGGCTGCTGCACCGCGATCCCGCTCCGAGCCGGGCCGGGGGAGGAGCCGGGAGAGGAAAGCCGGGAGCCGGGAACGGGGAGTGGGAAGCGGGGCTGCTCTGCCGCTGGTTGCCGTCCGGGAGCGGGCACCGGAGAGGTTCCCCGAGCCATGGCCGCGCCTCGGCAGGTAGGACCGGGAGAGCACCGTGCGGGGAGCATCGAGATGAGGAGAACAGGAATGGGGAGAGCACCGGGGAGAGGAGAGCCCCGGGAAGGGGAGGGCACTGACATGGAGAGAACAGCAGGATGGGGGAACACTGGGATTGGCGGAGGATCCTACATAGGGAGCACTAGGGAGAGGGGCACTGGGAAATTGGGAGATCACTGGGAAATTGGGAGATCAGAATTGGGAGACCACTGGGATGGGGAGAACGCTGGTGAAAGGCGAGCACCGGTATAAGGGGAGCATCAGTGAGAGGGGAGCAGCAAGATGGGGAGCAAGAGGATGAGGAGAGCACCAACATGGGGAGCAGTAGGGTGGGGAGCAGTGGGATGGGGAGCAAGGGGATAGAGAAGAGCAGGGGGATGAGGAGGAGCTGGATGGGGAGCAGCAGGATGAGGAGCAGGGGGATGGGGAGCAAGGGGATAGTGAAGAGCAGAGGAATGGGGAGAAGCTGGATGGAGAGCAGCAGGATGAGGGGAGCAACAGGATGGGGAGCAGTGGAATGGGGAGCAGCAGGATGTGGAAGCTGTGGGATGGGGAGCAACGGGATGGGGAGCAGCAGGATGGGGAGCAGGGGGATAGTGAAGAGCAGTGGGATGGGGAGGAGCTGGATAGGGAGCAGCAGAATGTGGGAGCAGTGGGATAGGGGTAGCAACAGGATGAGGAGCAGCAGGATGGTGGAGAGCACAGGAATGGGGAGCAGTGGGATGGGGAGCAGCACTATGTGGGGAGCAACAGGGTAGGGAGCAGTGGGATGGGGAGGAGCGGGATTGGGGGGAGCAATGGGATGGGGAGCAGCAGGATGTGGGAACACTGCTGGAACAGTTTTGGGGGAGGATCCAGCCGGCAGCATGGGTCTGGGGTGCTGCTTGCCCTGCCCTGCCCTGCCCTGTTCTGTCCTGCCCTGTCCTGTCTTGTCCTGTCCCATCCTGGAGGTCACTGTCCCACCAGGGTGGTTGCAGGCACAGCAGACGTGGGGCCAAGGGTCATAGGGTGCTGCTGGTCCAGCTGCTATCATGGGCAAATGGGGCTCAGCCACAGGCTTGGGGGTGCCGGGTGGGATTCAGGGGCTGGTCGGTGCCAGGGCTGCTCCCCCCACATCCATGGAGCTCCAGGGGATCCTTGTCTTGGCAAATCCTCCCATGGCTGGTTCCAGCGGGACAGGTACAGTGACATGGAGCTGGCAACAACCATTGCATGTGTTGGGCCCCTGCCCAGCCGGTGCAGGGAGGGAAAGGTCAGACAAAGTGATCCCTGCTGTAAATACCAGGGTGTCAGGGCCGGTTATCCCGTGGGCTCCCTGACGAGCGGGAAGTGCGCAGGGACCTGTCAGCCAGCATGCTGGGAAGTGCGCTGGGAGTGTGCCGGGACCATGCTGGGAAGCCCTCACCTCCGTGCCCATGCGGGATGAGTGCGCCAGCCCTTTCCCAGCCATGCGCCAGCCCCGGAGCCCAGTGTGGCTGCGGGCACTCAGCATCCCTGCACACCCCAGGCCCATCTGGGGTCCTGCTGCTGCTCGGTGTGGCTCTGTGGTTTATTCCCCGCTCTGCACCCCTGGCAGGAAGAGGGCTGGGACCTCCCAGTCGCGTCCCCGCAGGTGCCGGTGGTGACATTTGAGGATGTGGCCGTGCGGTTCTCGGCAGAGGAGTGGGAGCTGCTGGAAGAATGGCAGCGGGAGCTGCACCGGGAGGTGACAGAGGGGACATCCCAGCTGCTGGCGTCCCTCGGTAGGGCCCTGCCCAGCGCTGGTCCGAGCCAGAGCAGGGACAGCGTGCGGGTCCCACTCATCTGGCCAAGGAGAGCTCGGTGTGGGGGCTGCCTTGCTTGACCCCCACCTGCCCTGTCCCCAGGGCCCCCCAGCAGCCCGGCCCTCGCTGCGCTGGTGCGGCTGGTGAAGGAGATCCCCGAGTTTCTCTTCTGTGGCCCCAAGGCAGATGTGGATCCAGGCGCCAGCACCAGCGGGGACACTGAGTGGATGGGCGCCAGTGGTAAGCACTGGGGCTGTGCAGGGGGATGAGGGCCTAGTCCTGCCCCAGAGGGCACCGGGGACGCAAGTGCTCTGCCTTGGTGCCCAGCAGGGTGTGAGGGCAAAGGTGTGAGGGTGCCAGAGGTGAAGCCACCCCACAGACCCCACCAGCTCTGGCTTCACCGTTGGGGTTCCAGGGAGCCAAGCGCTGAGCTGCACCCGCGGCTGTGCCCTGGGCAGAGGGTCCTGGCGTTGGATTCCCAGGAGCACCCAGCCCTGAGCAGGGCTTTCTCCTGGTGTTGGCACTGGCATTGCTGCAGAGCAGGGGTCTCCCTTGGGTTAGCCCCTCACCAGACCCCGGTCACCGCAGAGCTGGGCCGTGTGGTGGAACCAAGGGCCCCAGCATGGGGATGAGAGGCTGCAGGCGTCTGCTACTGAGGGTCTGGGCATGCCACAAGCCGCAGTGTGGTGTGTCCAGGGGCATCGTCCCGCTACTGGGGATGCCAGGGGCTGGGATTTGCTTTCGCAGTTACAATGGAGATGCCATCCGAGAGCTGCCCGCTCCGCAGCCTGGAGAGGTGCCTGGAGGAGCTGGCGGGGAGGGGGTCTGGCCCCTCTGTTCTCCCAGCAAGCAGCAGCTATGACCCCACTGAGAGGCATCAGGAAGAGCCCGGTGGCCACCAGGCTCTGTCTGGGAGACGCTCACTCAGAGGTGCGGCACGGCATGGCATCGTGCCCATGCTTTGGCATGGCATGGCATGGCATGGTGTTGTACCATGCAGCGCAGCATGGCACTAAGCGCATGCCACAGCGCAGCATGGCATGGTACAGTGTACCCAGCATGGTATGATGTGGCACAGCATGGCATGGCACAGCATGGCGTGACAGGGCTCGGTGCTGGTTTCCAGCATCTGTGTTGGCAGCGGGATGGAGCTGCCTGGGCCCCGTGCTCGGGGGCTGGGGTACCACCCGGTGTCCCTCCTGGGTGAGTGCGAGGGATGCGCTCTGCACCCGGCAGCGATGGCATGCCTTGGGGGGCCACGCTGAGCCAGGGCCCATCGGCTCTTGCCCTGAGTGTGTCCCGCAGGCCCCTGGCGAGCCGTGGCACCAGCAGCTGCCGCCCGCTGCTGCCCGCAGGCTGGGGATGGTGCTGGGTGCCCTGTCATGGCGTCCAGCATCGCCTCCAGCAGCACTACCGCTGGGGAGGCGGCACCCTGCGGCGGGGGCTGGAACAGGGGGCTCTGCTGCAGCCCCATGCTGATGGCAGGTAGGGCTTGGGGGGGTCTGGGGGGGATCTTGGGATATCTCAGGGTGTCCTGGGAGGTCTCAGGTAGCTCCTAGAGGGTCTCAAGGAGTCCCAGTGGGTCCTGGGCTGCCCGGGGGCCCCTTATCCCCTGGGGCTGGGACACACATGGGGCCCTGTGCCAGCACTGGGAACAGGCTGCCCGACGGGATGGGCAGGGTTTGGGGGGCTGACAGGTTGACTGCGCCACTTCCCAGGGGTGACAGCACCGGCGGTGCCCCCCCAGAGCCCCACTGAGACCCAAGCGCTGGGCGCATCCCGCACCGCCGTGCCCAGCAGCACACGGCCGCCTGCCCGCTCCCCCACCGTGGGGACGGTGACCAAGAGACCCTTGGCAGAAGGCACCGGGGTGCTGGGGCCAGGCTGGGGGGTGGCCTGGGAGCGGGCACCAGGGCAGGGGCTGAGCTCCCACCTCCGGCTTGCAGCGGGTGCCATGTCCCCAGTGGGCTCCAGCGCGTGTCCCAGCAGTTGCATTAGGGAGAGCTCACCCAAGACTGACCCCAGCGGGAGCCCCCCAGCCCCACGGCGGCCCCTCGGCGAGGCCCAGCGCCCGCGGGCGGAGGTCGGCCACGTCCATGTGTCCTTCGTGGCGGAGGCGCCGGCGCCGTGCGGTGCGCGTTGCCGCCTGGCGCGGCCGGAGCGGGGCTGGCCGCGGGAGCCCGCTGCTCTCACCCGCGGCCGCCGGCACCTCCGCCGCGCCCTCCGGTGCCTGCAGCGGTGGCGCTGGGTGCTGGAGACCCGCTCCCGGCTCCCCCGTGGCGCGGGGGGTGCCAACGCCGTCAGCTCCCTGCAGCCAGAGCTGCTGCCAGGCGTGGCGCAGCCGCGGCTCCGCGGCCTGCTCCGCTTCACCGACACGATGGAACTAACGCGGGCAGCCCGCGGGTGCCCCCAGCCCCGCAGCTGGGCCGGTGCTCGGCTCGTCATTGTGCCCATTGCCTGTCGCCACCACGCTGCGCCTGCCCTGCTGCCCGCCGGTCTGCCTGGAGGGCGACTGCCGGCCATGGCCGAGGCCCTGTGGGGCTGTGAGTGAGTTCAGCCTGGGGGTGCCCGATCCGTCCGTCACTGCAGCGGTGCTGAGCCCCTGTAGCACTGTCCTGCAGCACAGGGGCTGCTCATGGCAGATCCGGCCCTGATCCAGGAGGGGTAACCGGGCCACACCAGAGGGGTAGCCCCGCTCCTGGCCACTTGAGTTCCAGACAGACTCCTCCTGCACCCGGTACTCGCTGCTGTGGGGCTCGGCCCCGCCATTCTGCCCCGCTGTGGGTGTCTGCGGTGTCCTCCCGGGATTAAACAGTGAGTGAACAATGAGCCACCGCCTCCTCCGCAGCTCCTGCGTCCCGCGGCCATGGAGGGTGCCGGGGGGGACTGGGAAGCGCCCCCAGCCTCATCCCCGGGGTGCAGGGGACAGGTCCTGCAGCTCGGCCCCCCCCGTTCCAGCGTCTCTGCCTGTGCTGTGCTCCCCCGGGCACATGGCGCTCATCGGAGCGGACAGGCCCCAACGCGTGCCACCGGCTGTGCCAGGCAGCTTCTTGGCTTGGGTGCCTGTCACCGCCGAGGGGTGAAGGCAGGAGAGGGGCTGCAAGAGCTGCAGAGATGCTGCCGCGGCCCCTGTGCCAACGCCGAGCCCGCCGTGGGGCCCGCGTCACCGCCTGGCACATCAGTGCCGAGCCCTCGCTGCTGAGTGACGTGGTGACCTTTCCGTGTGTCCCCTGGGGCTGATGGGGCTGTGTGTGTGTCCCCGACACTGTCACCACCGTGCTGCACCCCGTGGCTCCAGCAACAGCTCCTGGGCATGGTGTGGTTAGAGCCAACAGTCCTGTGGCTGCCGTTAATCACAGAATCATGGAGCCATTTCGGTGGGAAGGGGCCTCAAAGCTCATCCAGTTCCAACCCTCTGCCACAGGCAGGGACACCTTCCACTAGACCAGGTTGCTCCAAGCCCCGTCCAACCTGGCCTTGAACACTGCCAGG
>WYDI02022565.1:0-154111 GCA_009867235.2 Psittacus erithacus | reverse complement strand
TGAAAGTTAGAAACACAGTGCTGCACCAGCCACTAAGAAGCAGAAAAAAAATGACTGCTACTGCTGAACCCATGACACATTGCATACATACTCCCTGCAATTGAAAAGCCTCAAATTAAGGAGCCTAATTTTATCTGGAAGAGCTTGGAGTGACCTCAAGAACAAACACTCTTAGCTTGGAGCCAGTGTTCGAGCTTCTTTCTCTCTTAGTCCCCTGGGTAACCCGTCTCCAAGGCCTGAGGGACGGCTGCTTCATTTCCTCATTAAATAACTCTGACTCATGAACACATCAGAAAGCTTGCTTTGTGGCCTTTGACAGTTTCCCTCTATAAAGGCAAATTTTATCGAAGAAATCATTTTCTGCAAATCATTCACATGGCATTACTCATGTTTGTCCCTTCCTCCCAGCCTCGCAGAGGCAGCTCCAGTAATTTGTATTATTTTCATTGCCTTCCCCTGATACCTCCATCTATCTTGACTGAGTGAACTTGCAACTTCATCTCATCTTCCTGCAGCGGCAGATCAAGACAGAACTGCTTGTCCTGGCCAAGAGAAATGGGTTTACATACAATTTTCATCTTTTTCTTTTGCAGACAACCTAAATGCCACTAATACCCCAATCCAGGCTGGCTCTTCTCTTTCAGAGGGGTCTGATCAACAAGGAATAATGGATATGAGCACATGATTGGAAGGTAGAACCTTATTGATTATATTCACCTCCATTACTTGTATCTGTATAACTCTGACTGGCCTCTCTTTCCATTCTGATCCTTTTTTTAAACCAACCAAACTACCTACAGGCATCTCTCATGCCCATGCATGTGGCTCTTTAAGCCACATGCAAAGCAGAACACTGAAAAAAGATGAGTGTGATAAAAATGCTCTCAAAGGTAATTTTAAAGCTGCTCAAACTTGCACACTTCTGGGCCCATGAGCGCATACCTTCTTGGGTTACATCCTAAGGTGAAAAAACAGGTTTTGAGGAACATTTCCATGTAAGAGATAAATGTCCAAACGCCTGGTATTGCACTCCCCCACTCCCCCCAAACCCTGGTGTATTTCTGTACATTTATATCTGGCTGCTTAGCAGGGAAATGCTCTTTCTGAGCTATCTACACTGTCTATTTTCTTCTGACATAAATATGAATTAAAGTAATGGCCCAGTATGGTCTTCCCAGGAAAAAAGTGCAGATTACATCAATGTGACCCATTAAAGCAATCTTAAATACCCACTGATGGTTCATTATTGCAAGTTACTTTCCTTCCTGATGTAGAATTTATCCAATATATTGGAGAAAAAAAAAGTCTCCAGGAAGGAATTGCCTGTGCACTGCATTAATAAGGGACAACGAAAGGGATGGGTTTGACAAGTTGGAAGAGGAGTCTCCATTTTCCCAACTCCACTGAATGAATTAAAATACCCCTCCTGAAGGGCATGTAGGCCAAAGGGAAGATTTTAACTAGCAAACTTCCGAAGGAGCAAGTACACTCTTATTCCATGCAGCAACAAGTCATGCTGCGTGATATATGAGAAGACAACATGGGTAAAATAAAATGCCTGCCTGAAAATGCTCAGACACCCAAGAAACCTGAGGGCAAACCCATCACCTGTTGTGTGTAGTCTATATAGCAGCCAGCATAGGGCTGTATTTGGGAGCAGTGGATAATCACTTACGGGAAAGGAACAGTGCTCCCATGCCCCAGCAGTAAAAGGGCTTCCCAGACAGAAGTGGCCAGTGGCTCATGTGCGATTCATACATGATATCAAATGTTACCACCTATTTAGCCAGTAGGTTTGTGGCTGCCTTTTTAATACTTTTACCCCACTGCAAGGCAAGAAACAGCATGTTGAGTTGCAAACTGGATTTAGTTGCAGAAGAGAGGGTGGAAGGCTCCCCAAAGCATTGCTGCTCATTCCTTCCCCATCCGCTGAGCAGAAAGCAGTAACAGAAGAAAGCTGTGAGGCTCTTCCAGCTCAGGGGAGATGGGACTTCATGAGCTGTAAAAAAACCTCTCTCTCCCTTTAGTTTGTGCTTTGCCTCTGCAACCTGAATCTGAGTTTATAAACATTTTGCTGTGAATCAAGTCTACAGAGATTTTTCTTCTTTGCATCTATATGATTCAATAATAATAATAAAAATAACCAAACAAAAAACGAACCAAAACAAAACAAACAAAAAAGTAAACAAAGAAAGAAAACCACAACTGTCTGGAGAAAGAGGAGCTTGTGCTATGGAAATTAAAACTTCTCAAATCCAAGGCTGAGAGACCACATACGCATAATGGCTTTTTTCCCTTGCAGACAGCACTGGGCCAAAGATACATACACAATAGTCAACCGCCAGCTGATGGCTCTGAGCTATACTGGCTCACCATCTTATGAATGGTCCCACCAAAGGCTGATTTTAGCTAACCTCCAGTTCATGCCACCTTGTGCTCAGGAACTCTCAGTGCCATCACAGCCAAGGAAACCAATGCAGGGAAGAAGTAAGGAGGCTGCAAGCTTGCCACCGGGTCCTGTCACAATGCAAAGTCCAGAGGCATCACTGGGGCTCAGCAAACTCTAAAGGGCCAAGCAGAGCACAGGGAAACAAAGGTATCCTGCACCCCTCCCACATGCCCTCTATTTCCTCTGCCTTCAACTGGGGAGGGCAAGGCAGCAAACAGCACTGCCAGCTTAGCATGGGAATCCTGCATTCACAGCCTGGCACATCACCTTGCCCATTGCAGCAGGGAAATTCTCCTACACTCCCAGGGATCCACAGACTTCCCAGAAACAATCATACATTCATAAGGTTAGGAGTGAGACATGCTATGGAGCATGTGCTACAGAAACCATTCCCCTAATAAGATGGCCCTTGCACACCAAAATCTGCCCCAAAGGGCCAACAGGCTTCTGTGGGTACCTCTCATACTACATATATCAGAGGGTTCCCAGGGAAGAGCACCCTGAATCATTCAAAGGAGTCCAGGCAGCTTGTGGGCTGCAGCTGCAAGGTGAGATGTGGCACATCTTCCATTCTGTTAATTCATAATATTGACTAAACATAAAATATTAATGCCAGAGAATACAGAGTACTCTTTAAAGAGATTGATTTGCAAAGGCTGGCAGTGGTTCCTCTGCCATACAGAACAGGTCAGGCAAAAAGCCTTCAGCGTCAGGCAGAAAGCCTTCAGCATCAGGCAGAGGGTTTTGTGCCAAAAGGCAAGGCTTGCCTTCTCCCTCCTCAGCCTATGGGCTCCTGCTTGCAGGGGCTTTGCACAGTGCCTGCCCCAAGGCTTCAACAGGCTCCCAGAACATCTTGGGTTGGAGGGGCCTCAGAATGTCATCTCCTCCCACTGGCCCAAAGCAGGCAATCCTTTTCAGGCCAGTCTGCCAACACCTCCCTCAGATGACACCCCATGCTGTCACACTCTTCCTCCCCATCAGCACCCACTGGGAAACAGGGGACACCTGCCCAGGGGGAAAGAGCGTAGGGAGCCAAGATCAAATTGAAGCCTTCCTTTTTTCCCAAAAACACTTCCAGTTGCATCAGCTGCTTTATTTGCTCCAGCTTCTTTCCAACTTTCTGTATTCTTCATGCATCTAATTAATGATTCATTAATATTCTTGGAACAGAATTCTCATCCCATCTATAAAGTGGACGTGCCAATTCTTAGCCCTAATTTTAAACAACATATTTTGTTTAAGCTTTCTGCAGAGAAAACAGCTTGATACCAAAGATTTTTCTGTCTCTTCACACGACAATTATTCAGAAAGTTATCAGCAAATCTTAACGCACCTTCATCTGTGAGGAGGATTTCTCACACCACTGCTACACAGTCCACCCACCTATAGATGCACACAGGACTACAATCAATACATGTTAATTAAGCTGTAGCCCACTCCAATTAAAATTATAGGATTTGAAGGACAGACATTTATTTTTGTCAGTAAATTAATTTAAGCATTCATTAATTTTAACTTTAATTTTTAAATTATATAGCACTTTAATGATAAATAATTCCTCTCATTACAAGGGAAACATATGGAAGAGAAAGATAAAATGGGAGAGACTTGGACCGAGTGAGGAATATGTTCTACCGCACTTCCTTCTCTTCCGACACATCAGTAACCCCATTTATGTCAGCAAACTGGGCTCTTTTGAAAATTTGGCTAGCGAGTGCAGTGCTGAAATAAGAACAGAGATTCTTTGAGTATCTCACCTCCTTCTCTGCTGGGAACATGAAAGCTCGGCTGTGAAATCTCAGTGTTTTAGAATAGCTAAAACTTTGTACATGCTACCAAAATAAACACTTTTCTATGGAAATAAAAATATTACCATGTTAACAGTTTCTTTAATTTATATAGAAAAGGGGGGGTTGTTTTATAGCTTTCCCTTAACCCTTTCTGCACTTATCCCAGGCAGAGAACACTGACTTTTAAAGTGAGGTTCGTACAGTGTCCTGCACTCAGTTAAACTTTCCATGGCTTGGGTATGGCAGTTAATTAAATACGGAGCAGACCAGCAATATGTTGGGCCTCATTTTCCCAGCAGATGCTGCATGGCAAATGTTGTGGGCTGATCCAAAGAAGGGCTTTTTCTTAACCCTCAATGTCTTCTTCCCAAAGGACTGCCCAACAGCTCACCTGTCAGTGTCTGTCATGTCTGTGCTGTGAATTTTCTCTGCCCTATCTCAGTGCAAAACTAAGCAAACATCCCAGTCTTTTCCTTCTGTATGGAGCAGAATGCAAGAGTGTCTTGCATCCTAAAATGCTCTCTCTGAGAGCTTTTCACCCTGCCAAGCACATCCACACGGTATTTCCCATAGCTGGGATGCTGTATAAATAGCAGTACTGCGTACCAAGACTCCTCCACACAGACATACAGTATCCTGCCTGGGACCTGTCAAATGTCAAAAATCAAAATAGATTAACTGAATAAATTATTCAATGGAAAGTGCCTTTACTCCTCAAGGGCTGCGCTGGACTAGTAAGAATTGATCAGCTTCACAGCCGATGGCGGCAAACAAATAGCAAAACAAAGCTGTTCAGTGAATAGACTAACTGGCAAAAAGAAGAGCTACAAAAGCACCAAGTATAAGCCTCCAGGAAGCTTTAGACCTGCAGTGCAATTACAGCCTCTTCCTGCCATATTTCTTCCCTTGAAACAACTACTTAGTCCTCTTCACAGCCTGGTTTTGCAGCTATCATCGCAAACCTCTGATGCTGCTTTTTAGGATACTGTACCTGCTACAAACTCCTGGGAGGCAGAGAGAGACAGCCCCTCTCTGAGCCCCATTGCAGAGGTCTCATTACAAGTATGATGCATAGGCACTATTAAGACAAACACCTCTCCAGTGCGTTTTATCCAAGCGAGTAGCACCAAAACAGGAATGAATCAGTGGCACAGCCCAACAAAGACCTTCAGAGATAACCCGGGACTCCCCAAAACCAGGGAAATCATAACTACTCACACACACTAAGCAGGGCAGAGCATCCCAGACTTTTCAGAGCCAAAATTCACTTTTTTTCAGCTCCTCTGGCTTTTGAGATACCCTGTCTCACACTGTGTCACCCTCCCACAGTGCCAAAACTAACTGTATTCCCTTTACATGATCCATAGCCTTCCCTCCCCATGGAGAACCATCCCTAGCACAGTGGCTTTGCTGAAGCCGAAGGGATTTCTCCTGCAAGGAGGAGCCCTGCTGCCTGCATTTCCATGTATCGGTATAAAAGCAAGCAGGAGATAACCCAGTGTTTGAGCAGGTAGGGATGCAGATCAACAGCTTGGAAAACCTCTTTAGCAGGAACATGAAGTACCTATGTAACAGAGAAGGTTCAGTCGAAAGGGGAATGAGGCAGCAAGAGAGAAATGATGCAAAATATTGCTTTATTAGCAATCTTCTGTTTACTTAACTACTGTACATATTGGAGTGTTTAAAAAAAGTATTTCTCCCCATTTGTCTATTAGTTCTTCTTCCATCCAGCTGTGCTGTTGAATTCCCATATTTATGACATCAGCGCACGTTGCTATAGAGATAATTAATTAATGCAACATAATAAAGTCAGCTATTTTATTACTGTGCAAGTTAACACAGGACTGGAAATAGAATGGGGAAGATAGAAAACCATACTTCTAAAAAGCAGTATTTTTAATAATCCTTCAAGCACTGAAAGAATGAGCTGGGCCTGAAAATCATTTCCAAAGTACAAGAAATGTGCTGCATTTGGTATAATCATTGTCATTAGGAACCCAGACAAGAATGAGAAAAACAGCAATAAAGATGAATGAAGGTTCAACCACACAACTGTAGATGGAGGAAAAAGTTCCCCAAGCACCCAGCAAAACTCTTCCTCTCAACCTGGCAAAAATGTACCAGCTCACCAGGTATTTGGCCAAAGATAATACAAGCTGTGATGTCCTCTAGGACATCTGGCTAATCCCAGATGCACAGGGCCCTTTTCCAAAAGCTCTCCAATACTGGCCGCTCCAAAAATCATCTTTCCAGAGGCATCTGTCTTCTATGGAAGCAAAGCTGAAGGCAGCTTTAGAGCAGCTCTCCTTTTGGGACCATCTGAGAAAGCTTGTTATGAGAAGTGAGTTCGGACAACCTCTTTGTATCCCAAAAGACTTGATGTCAAGCTCAGCCACAAGCCAGGGGCCTTCCCAACTGCTCACCTAAGCAAGATTTTCCTGCCTGTCACAGGTGGGCCACACAAGGAAGCAGAAGGTGAGACCAGACACTTTCACCTCTCTTACACATAGCTGCCTCCTGACAGTCATGTTGACATTTACAGCTGACAAGGACATTGGTGACTTGTCAAGGTGTCCAAACAAAACAACCCTTTGATGAGAACTATAATTCCACCCAGCCCCTTGCCTCCTTACCAAGAACTAGGCCAAAAAAAAGATGTTGCGGAGCACGCAAGTAGGTGCCACAACTGTGGTTTTGTCTAACTCCACCCTTTTGTTAATTTAGAAAATTAAACCCAATCCCCTTCTGATTTTATTATTTGTCCTGTCCTAATTAGACTGTTCTGATAAAATTTGCAGTTCAGGGTATCTGCTTCTGAGGTTAGAAATTAGAAAGCAGCACAGATGAAATGAGGTCACTTAACCCTCACACGCTGCCATTCTTCAGCAAAGGTTGCACTGCACAGAATGAAGCAAAAGGGGAAATGTTTTAAAATAGACATGTGGAATAAGTCAGCAAAAGACTGTGTTTGGGGACAAAAGTGACATTATCAAGCAATGTTTGCCATCCACAACCATGAAGGCTTTATCATGTTGTGATATTGTCATGTTAATCTTCACTGTCATGTTGTAGTTGAAGACACCTGCACTTCTCCAAGAAATGCCCAATGAAAAAACAACTGACTAAATAATCAAAAAAGTTAAAAAGATCATTTAGCAGAAAAGCCAGAAGGATGGAAAATACTGTCGCCCAATTTATGAGCCATCTCCATAATACACTATTTCAATGAAAGCACAGAAAAGTGTGCAGCTTTTATGTCGCATTCATGTGTAACGCAGTTGAGGAAAATTAGACCAAAAACAAACCCCCAAGTATTAAATGCATTATAATTTTTTTGGAGACTTCAGCATCAGCTACAAATTCTTTACAGGCTCAGCTACTTTCAATAGGATAAATTGCATGGAGTCACTAAAATCCAGAGCTTATTGCATACCATCTGCAGGCAGAGATAGTTTTTCTATTCCCAAGTCATAGCTGTTTTCCTGGCTGGCTGCTGCTTTGACCTGTTGAAAGACTACTTCACATCTGCCTGCAACACACTCCCCTAGGAGATGTGTCCACCCTAAAGGGTCAGTTTAGCTGCAGAAAGAAACTGGCAGAAGTCTGTTAGACAATGCTCATGAGACAATTTAAATGGCAACATCCAAGCCACCGAAATATTTGCTTGATCCGCACAAAAAATGGAGCAAAACCCACTCTTGCAACAACCAGCTGCTGCTGCATAGGTTTATAACTGGAATAAAAGAGAACACATTTTCCCTAAATCCAGACAACAACTCAGCCCAGATAGCAGAGGCAAGAAATCATCTATAGCAAGAGTAACAATGCGCAATTTAGCTTGATTATGTCCTTGCAGATCTTCCTATTTATAACAGTTTGCATTATTTTGAATGGAAACTGGTTTTTTCCTGTGCATTAGCTCTTGCAAACAAAAGTTGTCATTAGCTCCTGATTAAAAGAGGCTTTAAATAAAGAGTGGAAACAAGCCCAAACAAAGAAGTGCTGCTGCATCCCAGTCCTGTTGTATCAGACCGACTGCTGCAAATGTCATTTTTATTTACTGTTTTGAGTCCACTAAGCTTTTTTCTTGTGTAAGAAGTAAAACTGGGAATACTGGGCCAGACGGGAGAAAAGAACAACAGAGGAGAAGAGGTAAACAAATAAGCAAACATGGGCCCATGTGTCCAGGAGGGTCCTGATAGTTCATACCAGCAACATACGTGCAAATTTGCCCACAGACACAGCAAACAAATTAAATAAGCTTCACTAGTGAAAGCCTGACCTTTTCTATCTTCCCCCCAGCAGAAATCAGGCTTCAATGGGGACCAAAAGAGGGTTAGAAATAGCAAAGATAATAAAATCAGTCATCAGAAGCACAGAAGACTGAAGGGCAGAGACAGGCAGGTGAAAGGACAACCTCAGGAAAACCTGAAATATTGTAAAACATCCTTTATTGCCAAAATACCATGAGACATAATCTATCCCATTAAAATACTGGCAACAGAGGATGTGAGCAGGTGAAGCCAGGAGACCCATTTCGATGCCAAGAGAAGGAGCCTGCTCTGCTTTATACATTATATGTCTCA
Organism: Psittacus erithacus; assembly: GCA_009867235.2. Lineage (NCBI taxonomy): Eukaryota > Metazoa > Chordata > Aves > Psittaciformes > Psittacidae > Psittacus > Psittacus erithacus. Next base: position 145,286 of record WYDI02022565.1, on the reverse strand, counting down.
TTTTGGCACACGTTTGCTGTGCATTCTTTTAGCGGAACAGAAGTCCCCTCTAGCAAGGTGCGGGCAGGCACCAAACAAGATTACTCTGAATTTCCCAGTCTCGATGGTATCCAGGCCACAGGAAATGGCACTGATTATTTTAAGTCACAGGTTCCTAACCCCAGTGACAGCTGAGCCACAGCCTTTAGGGGATGCCTGCAGTGCACAGCCACCAATTCCTCTGACTGATGAAGAACCCAAGCCAATGCCAAGCTTTGCCAACCACATCAGCACAGGGCACTGCCTGGGTTATTTAGCCCCTGCTTTATTAGCTGGGGTGAGCACCACTGGGACATGACATAGCAGGACCTGAGCACAGGATGACACTTAGCTCTGCCGATACACCAGCTTGGTAAGTTCAGTCTCCAGCATGTTCAAATTTCATAGATTTATCTTTTGGTCAAGATGATGGGAAAAGGGGTAGACAGGAGGGGACCCTCCTCCTTAGCATCCTTCCTCACTGTACATAGAGTACACTGCCTACTCTGGGCAGGCTAATGGCTTCCTGGTGAGCAAAAAACACTGCTCAGAGGTGCTCACAGCTGCTCTTTCAAACCCCATCACCAAGCCCACCCTAATGTACCACTCCATGCTGCTTTCCCAACCCAAACAGCACAGGTACTCAACCCTTGTCCAGCTCTCGAGAGCAGAAAAAGCTAACTTCAATAAATGCAAAGCAATTCCATTCAATTCCACCTTTTAAATGCAATACTTAATTAACTCTAGTGGGGCTTCCTTCACTCTAAACTGCTTGTGTTTCCATGCCATCAAGATTAGGAAAACACCTTCTCCCTTTGCACAGGGGGCCCTGCTTCACATTAGCACTACATTAGCCAGAGACTGGGCCCTCAGGTGCAGAGTCTTCTCAAACATAAAGAGCTCGTCCTTCAGAAACCTGTACCCAGCTGTTAAGTTTTTCACTGCTCTGGCTGATCCTCACTTGGACTTCAACCCAGTACCCTGGCAGGGCTCTTGCACTTGAGTAGAAGAGGAGAAACCAAGTTCCCACCCCACTAGAACCAACATTTAGAGTCAGTAATGCTAAAGTCTCCAAAAACAGAGAAAGAACACAAAAAAGGCAGGGGTGGTGGGAGAACAATCAAAACCAGATCTTTTTAAGCAGCTGGCAACTCTGTTTCTCCCAAGATGCTGATGAACTCAATCTCTGCGGCTTGATAGACCCCCCATTGGCCGCCCTCTTCCTCTTAACAGAAAATTCAAATCGGCTTTGCTGGATTTAATCATCTTCTCCCCTTTTAAATAAGAAACTATGGGAAGGAGAGGAAAAGGATTTACTCACGTCACTAACTGTCGAAAAAAAAATGTTTACTGCGCTAAAACAACCTGGGCTCTCGAAATGCAAGAAATGAAAAATAAGTGAAAAAGAAAACACCCAGGGGAGAGGGAACTGTGAGAATGTAAGCTCGGCACACAAGGAGCATGGACATGCTCAGGTGGATGTTGAGATGTGACACACATGAGGTCTTCCAGCAGATATTCATAGGGAAACACAGTGAAAGCAGAGCAGCAGAGAAAAGGGGAGCGTCTTGTTGGTTTAGCTCAGCTGTGTGAGCTGAGCTCTGCCTTTTGGACAGAGCTGAGAATATACATTTTATCAAGCAGAGTCTTGTGAAACTTGCACCAGACCCCAGCACTAGCTCAACAGTCTGCACAGCAGCTCCCCCAGGCCTGGCCTGAGGCCTTCCGTGGGGTAGCAGACCTCCCTGTCCAAGACTGTACACAAAGGAAAAAAACACCTCAGAAGCAGGACTGCAAGGTGCTCCTGCCAGAGACAGGTCAGGGGATGCAAGAGGCCCTGAACAGAACCTCAGCATACCATTAAAAACAAAGACTTTGGAGCATTTACTGAAACGTATCTCCAGCCCTGTCACACAAGGCACGAACTGCAGAGTCCCTTGCAACAGAGTATGCAAAGGGCCCTTAAAAGAAATGTTGAAGCAAACTGGCAGAAGTCCACCACAGACTATTAAATACAAAGCTACAGATTAACTTCCAGCTCTGGAAGCCCTGAAGCTGCATGCCCCATGCATATAAATGTTCCAGACTGGGAAGGAGCAGGACAACGGCATAGGGTCTTCCTCACTCATCAGATGCTGCCTCTTGCTGGAGACAGACCAGCGCTGGAGCGCAGCCAGTGTTTTGTACCTGCTATAGGTAAAATTGCTGATGGCCGCATTTCACTGGTACAGGGGCTGTGAGGCTGCTGCAGGGTCTCTAGAAGCATAACTCCTTGATGGGGACCCATAGAAAGCTATACTCGCCCGTATCTAGGACCCCTTCATTACCTGCAGCAGGTAACTGGAGGCAAACACAGAGGAGACCCTACTCTTCAAGACACATTACATCCCATCCTTCAAGACACATTACAGTTCTAGCAATATAACTGTGAATTACAAGTGATAGTGTTACAATTCTGCACAGAAGTAAGGATCACTTTGCTGGAGCATGACTTTCAAGTCAGCCTTTCCAAAGTGGACATACTGGATTCTTTCAGGATGATGAATGACTTGCAGTGAAAATATCCCAGCCCCCTTACAATTAATTTCAGTCTTCTCATGCAACCCAGCCTGCCTCCTTTCTCTCCCACAAGTTTCCAGCCTTTCATACTAATGGCCACAGCTGCAACCCTGTACAGGATATTTTCTGGTGTTTTCAGCATGTTCCCAACCTTTTGAAGCTCTCCTGTGCTTTAGCTGTTATTTCTCAGCCTGGGAGACACTCTGCTGGTGAGATCTAACAGCACAATGAAGGTGCAGCAGAAGCCAAACCAGCCTCTCTAGATAAATCAGTGCAAAGCCACGGTGAGGGCAACGTTATCATGGATAATATTTACACAGCTGAATCCAGTAACAAATTGTTTTCCACTATAGACCATGCCTTTCATCGCAGTTCTTAGGGGACAAGGATGGAAGGAGATTCTCTCCTGTCAGAATTAAATCAGGACACCTATTACAAGAAAATGAATTGAACTGCTGCACAATATCCTTTGATATTCCAGGTTTGAGATGTGGAGGTGGCTGAACCACCATGATTCAGCAAGAGCTGAAGGGCAGGCTGGCCACCCGCCGCTCAGCCTTCTTGCAGGCCGCAAGGACGCTGGTCAAGCAGAATGCTCTGTCTGGGCAGCTGCATGCATAAGCATATCAAGAGCAAGCATGAGAACTGGGAATCACGGGGAAGCAATTACTCTGTGACAACTGATGCCTCATAACTTGTTCCAGCAGCAGGATGTCATTCCAGCTCCACCTGCAGGAATTTCTGCAGGTGAGAAAGCCTTGAAGGTTTGATGGGAAAGGCATTGCTCCGGGAGGTGTGGGGACTAGGGTGAGGTTGGTGGGGAGAAGCAGGCTACAGGTTAGAAAAGTGAGGAAGGTGGTGAGTTTTGGGGCTGCATAAAAATACTTTTAAATAGCTTGGAGGGGCTTGGGTTCCTTGGTGTAATCCAATAGGGAATTCCAGCTTCTCAAAAGTACCTTCTAGCAACCTGCAGTAATTCTCTGCTCCAGCCCATACTCTTTCAGTGTTCAGCCTCTCTGCACGGTTCAGCTGCCAAAATTTCCGGAAGGAATATTTGCTGAAACTGAATTTTACAGGAATATTAGAGAACATTTTCAAAATGCAATTTGAATTGACAGAAGGGGGCATTAATGATACAAACGCCATTCCAAAAAAAGTTACTCCTCTAAATCAGAGAACACACGATAGGTATGTCCTTGTAAAATTAGTCACCTCTCTAATTACAGGTTTTGAGTAATAGAAGCTGACAGTGCTTTGCAATCTACAGGCAAAAATCACTGTTTTGCAAATAATCACAAATGGGAGCATGTGGAAACTGTCATCTTCAGAATGTTTCATCTAGAGAGAGTAAAAAAAATTAATCACATAAATTGAAACAAGGTATGTGTCCTGCAAACAGACCAGCAGTCTAAAGGAACAAACAACTGCAGAAAGTGCGCATCTGGCTCTCCCCATCCACATGGAGCAACCTTCCCTTATTTCCCAACAGAGAAGAAACCAAACTGGAATTCATTGCCCTGTAGGAACAGCTCCTGCAGAAAGCTTTTTCCCATCACACAAGAGCACAGCTCTGGGAGAAGTAGGTTCCCATGGCAGAGCAACAAATCTCTATCTTCAGAATGCCTCAGACGTGGCAGATAAGCTTTTGGCTTTGAACTGGAGACAAAGCCCAAAGAGGTAAGTGAGCAACCCATGGTGAGGTTGAGCATCAATTAAGCCTCAAGCAACCTGACATGTTTTGGGCATCAAGCTCAGGCTAAAAGAAGAAGCAACACAACTGGATTCATAAGTAACCCGTCCTATTGAATGGGGAACTCTGTTAAGAGGTGCAAAAAAAAGACTTTCAGTGTTTCCCCAACAACAGTAAAAGCCTCAAACTTATTTGATGATGGGGGCAGGGGGAGGATGGATAAGACAAGGACCCTTCAAATCTACACAATTAAAAAATATATATATTTTAGTGATAGCTATGCAGCACCAACAGCAACAAGGAAATGTATAAGGACATTATGGCTCTCAGGATAAATCCCTGCAGATACAAGACAGCAAAACAGGACCTGAAGTATGAGAGACAGGAGAGTTCACAGCATGGATCGCCAGTCCCAGAGCAAGCATAAGGCATGGAGAGAAGCAGCAAATGAGCTACATGCAAGAAATGAAGAAAACTGTGACCTTGAGCTGCAAATACATTTGTAATAGATCTATAAAGATGTCAATCTCCTATTTATATAGTGGATAAATACCTGTGCAGCTACCCAGGAAGCCATGCATAAAAATTCTGCACCAGGCTCTGGAGAAAACCCCACACCAGAGACTTCTCTGTTTCCATCTCCATATCAATCCACTGCAAAGCTGTACTAAATGCCCCTTTTCCTCCCCACAGCTAACAATAGAAGGCCTAAATGCTGTGCATTTTATCTGAATTATCAGCACTTGCTGGGCCTGGCTTTCCCTATGCAGGCAGCAATCATGGAAGTAAAAAAAAGAGGAAAAATCCCATACAGCTTATTCAAAGGCTGGAAATGTCTCACAGACCTGGTTGTTACAGGGTGATTTTCTTGCATCTTTCTTCAAACAGGAGAAGATCTAGAGATCTAAAGCAGCACTCAGGCTGACCAAGAAAAATACTTGGTGGAAAAGCAAAAAAGACTGAGGGCCAGGGTAGTACACACTGAGCAAAACCAATAGCACCCTAAATTGGATTGTTCTTAACAGCTTTATAAAACAAATTTAGGCTTGCAAAGAGACCCCAGAGAGCACTGGTGATTCAGAGTTAGAAACAAGCCTTTTATCACACACTGGCTTTGCAGGGATCTCAGAAAATGGTGGTAGTAAGTACATATAGAGCATTAACACACGTCTGTGTACGCTCACTGCATGGACAGGCTGAAGAGGATTTCCACAGATGCTGCCATCACAGGTTGTCCATAGTGCTGGTCTTTCAAAGAAGAGGGAGATGCATTTTCCGCTTTCCACTTTGGAAATGGCCAACTGGTTTGGTGTTCCCATTAAGAGAAGCTAGTGAAGCATGAAGAGCTAACCTTTTCCCTCTAACGCCTATATGCCAACAAATTGATATTATCCTCCTTAAGTAATGAAGTATCCTTAAGTAGCCAGGATTAATGCAGGCTCAGCTCAAAAGGCCAAGCAGGCTTTAGACCAAACAGTACTCATGAAAATTAAGGCACAGGCTGAGATGGTTTAAATTTCCTCTGGGAACCTGTGCCAAATCATTCGTGTTAGACAGGCACCTCTGAATGCCTTTGAAAAGCCAACAGGGAGCATCAGACACAGACACAAGCTCAGTTTCATGCAGTTTGCATTTCCTTCCCCTGCCTTCCCAGCTTGCTGCTTGCTCCCCAGTGCTTTCTATTCTCCAACCCCCTAGGAGGGGATAGGGGGACCCCTCCAACCGAATCACTACCCACGACCACTGGGACAGCTCTGAAAAATGGCAGCATTAATGACATGAGTTTTGAGAAAGCATCAGCTCAATGCCACAAAAAGCATTGAGAGACCTCTCCCCACATTTACCCCTTTAGTGTTTCAGGAGCATTGACTGGCAACAGATGCAAAAAAAAAAAAAGAAAAATAGCCAAAAGGTACTTTACAAGGGCAGAACAAGTTCTGGGAGAGCCTCCTGGGGAAAGCACCCCAAACACGCAAGAAACTACCTGCTTCCTGCTCAGTTCCAGTACAGATCCACCAAGAGATTGGCTCCCCTTTGGATGGGTACAGAGAGGTGTAGATGTCTGCCAGAACAGCGGTTCACAAACTCCCATCACCCTCCTTGGGCCTCCCCATCCAAATAAACACACACAATTATAAAGAATCAATTAAAACCAGCAGGAGTGAAGGAGAAGGTGCAGTTCCATCCAGTATTAAACTTCTCTGTCCCAAGGCACTTTTTTGTGTGTGTGGATCAGTACCTATTGCCTGGGAGCAATGGTAAAACTACTTATTAAACTTTAAAGGGGGAGTGTCTTTGAACCAGAGGAGAGGCACAGCAGGGAAGAGATGCATTATTTAAAGGAGGGTTTGTGTTTTCCACCCCAGCAGCCACCATGAGATTGCCAGGCAAAGCACGGTAGTACAGAGTCAAAATCCAGGTGCCCTGAGATGAACATTACATGGTAATGTATGCTGAAATAATCCATTTATTACATCTTCTGATTGTAACTTTAACAAGGAACAAGTTTTACAGCGAATATTTTGGAGAACTGCAATGAGGTTTTTTTATGTCATGCCAAGAATTCACGGGAGACTGAGCCTCACCTAAGTTTACTTCTTCTATCAGGAGACTAAATAGATTTTTCACATAAAATTACCGATCACATGGTGCCTATAAAAAGATGCAGCTGTAAATATCCCAGTTTTAACCTTGCAGCTGAAAGACAATATCAGAAGGAGCAAAAGATTCCTACAGAAAATGGTTAACCACAATACATTTTAACACCTGTCTGGAAAGCTCTTCCTTCAATGCTCGGTTATCATGTATGCTCCAGCCCCCTGCCAGATGCTCGAGCAGGGCTGTGCTGTTGATGTGGAGCATGCACTGCCAGGGAGGCACTGTATGTGTCTGACTATCATTTAAAGCCAACGTTTCTCGCTTCCCTTTACGTCAAGGAAGAATTAACCTTGCAGGCAGGAGACTGGGGGAATGGGGAATGACACCAAAACCAAAAACACCATGACCATCTCCTGCAGTGTTGACAGAATAGTTTTCCTTTGCAAGCAAATGAAAGCTGAACTTAAATGTCAAATATTCATTTATCAGTATTAAACCAGCTTCCCCTCCCCTATTTGCCCTCTCAGGCACTTTTCTTTTTTGCCTTTAAGTGGGCTCATGAATGCATGTGTAGAGCCATTTTTGTTCCCTGGGTTATCCCCTGAACTCCTCTGACCCACCAGTTGCTCCCTGTGACAGGGCTGCCTGTTCTAGGCAACGTTATATAAAAAAAAAATAGAATTGGACTTTCAAAAAGGCTCCCATTCAGGGAAATCCATAATCATTAATGGCAAGCCTCCCAGAATCTGTTCTTCATTTCTTTTTCATTTTAAAATGTCAATGCATGTTGTCAGAATGCAATTGTTTTCCTTAATCATCCACAGCAGTGAAGTAGAAAGTACTCATCTTTGTGGTGTGGAAAAGTCACTTGCTTTATTCATACCACACTCAATTTTGAAAAGATGCTTTCCAGTGGTTTTTTCTCATGAATCAAGGTTTATACACTCATCTTCTGTACGAGTCTATGTGAGCAATAAAGATCCATCCACAGGGAAATTCAGGTTTCTTTGCTAGGGCTGCCTCTAAAGGAAAGGCAGTATTAGGACACGTGTTAGAAGGTGTCAGAGAATCCTTAAGGGAAAGCCATGTAGAAAACCCGGTATCCTCTTGCTTTAAGCTTGAGAACTAGAAAAAGAACTGGAGCATTGTTGTCATCTCAATTTGCAACAAAGCCGGAAGGCGAACTGCAGAACACTGGTCAGGTCCATTATCACTTCTCAAGAGTTCTTCCTCAGTGTAACAGCTACACACAATCTTTTTGGTAATTGTTGCTTTTTTTTATTCCCCAGCAATCACAAAGAAAAGCTGCTGAAAGGTGAGGGCAATAGACTTCTTAAAGAGCTGTTGACAATTCCCAGGAAACTTTTACATTTCAAATGTATTCTGCCCACATTTCCTATATTTTGTGGTTCTTAAGTTCCTCAATTTAGCACACAAAGCTATTTGCATGAAAATAGCATCTTGAGAGTTTCTTATGGAAGACTTACAATGCCTCTCTTTAAAAAAACACTACATAATTGTAGAATTATGTGTTGAACATCTCAGGTAGCTGGGGTAAGAGGAGGAGGAAGCACAAAACTGATTGCAAACATTTTTCTTTCATTTTAGATCCCATCAAGTTCTCATTCTCCAGCTGCCACTCACAATGGCACTCCTGGATACATTAATCTAGTGCCATTATCATTCTCTAAAGGCAAAGAGTGCTTTTATTAAAGCAAAGACACATTAATTCAATAGTTTGGCTGTCCATGTATCTAAAAATACTCGTAGGCTTCCTCTTGACCTGCAGACAGAAAATTCCATAATGACGTATTTTTCAACTAAACCCATTCCCAAAGAAAGATAAAACATCCCATCTGATAAGCACCCTTTTCCCAAAGTCCCAGAGAAATGGCTAGAAGCCACAGTGCACCTGACAGGCCAGCAGAGTGCTAGCCAAGAGATTAAATCTATTTCTAAATAAGATGGTCCTACACAAATCCACCAGACTATGAACTCAACCAAGACTTAGATTTGTCATGGAGAAGTGTTATATAAGCAAAGAGATAATCTTTTGGGTAGCTAGCAACCATCTCACTTAAGACACTGCACTTCCAATCAACATCTAAAATGGCACCAGACAGTAAACAGGACAGTTAGCATTTCAATGTGCTCCAGAGGAATAAAAGCCAAAGTGATGTGTTTACCCAATTTTATACTTGCTGGTGTCTCCAAATGTGCTGTGAGTAGTCTCACAAAGAGATTGCTCCTAGTGCTGTATGTTGGGATAAGCAGAGACAGGTCACAGCTCACAGAGAGCTTAAATGTCTGTGCCTGTGCAATGCCTTTGGACAACAAAAGCTCCCTGGGCCCCCCTGGACTCAACATTTTCTCAGATTGCCCACAGATACAGGGGGCTGGAACAAATGCCTTGGACCTGCCGGCCCTACCTGCCTGCATCTAAAAGCAAGGACTTTCTGGCCAAATCTATATCACACAGATGATTGTACTGATAAATCATCCAGTTGCATCAGGTAGTTGAAACAGCAGAACTGAAGGAGAAATACCAACTATGTGCCTTAGACAGCTATAAACTCCAGCAAAGACAACTGCAGTCATTTCCCTATACATGGCCCTGTCACTGTCAGCCGTTGGGTGAACCAATTGCAGCTACTTGTGTGATGTCAGAGCAGTTATAGGAGGTGAGAGGAGATAGAGTGTGATGTAGTTTACCTAGCTGAAGTCTATCTGGCTTTTATCACCCATGAAGCAGATGATGGTGTTATTTCAATTGCCCATTACTCACAGAATCACAATGTTGGATTTCCACAAAAATGCCAAGGAAGACAAAGGCAATCACTATAGTTGTGGGGCTACATTATGGAAAAACTCTGGAGACACCCTGTAGTCTATTTCATGTCTCAGGTAGGTCACAAACACCTTTCCACAGCAGCCTGCTAAGAGCAAGGTCCTCATGCACTCCCGTTTACTTGGACCTGGGTCTTAGAGCCATTCACACACCCAGATACCAGAAGTCACTCTATTAAGCGTCATACCAATTTTGGGTATTTTACAAGCATTTTTCTTTCTAAATTCCTGAATTGAGCACATTTCTGCTTCAAAATTGCCAGTAAGGGGATATTTCTTGCATATAAAACTTGAAGTTAAATGGAAAAATCACTGCAGGAAGGTAAATCTTAACAAGCCATTTACTCACTTGACCAGATGCTTTGAGAGAATTTGACAGAAATTAACAGCATGTTTTGGATACCCCATTGGAATGTGACCTGCCACAGACTTGGAGAGATCCTAGCAAGGGAGAACTGACAAGACAATAATCAATGTTCTCTCTTCCAAAATGCAACCACCACCCTCAAGATCATTAGAAAGTTGTAAGAAAGAATTACTGCAGCCACCTTTTAGGGCAGACCACAGGAATCGAGTATATTGTTAGGTATCAGTAAAGGAAAAGGAATCAAAGAAGAGAGAGTTCAAGAAGGAAGTATAAATAGCATTTACACCAAAACTGGAATTTCAATAGGGTTAGTATTGCAATTTATTAGTTACTATCGCTAGAGTATTCAAAATCCTTAAAGCATTTTAAGATCTGGCCTTACTGGCCTTTGATCTACAAATTTTGCTCTACACAAACACCCCTGCACAAGACCCTGGAGTTTGTTCTGAACAGGTACCAGAGGCTTTATAGATCACTGTGAGTGCTCAGATCCTCTGTTTCATTCCTCACCCAAAATCATACACACACAGCTTCAACAGTGTAGAACAGCAGAAACCTGGGGTAAAAAAAAAGTATAAATGAAAAAAGTAGCAAACCACTTGAAATAAAGCCAGGCAGCCTCCTGACTTTTCTAATGGACATCCCAGCTTCAACACTGCTTTTTTTCAAGAACATCGCCAAGATCATCTCCTAAAATGGCACATAGGGAGAATTTCTTTCTGCATGAACAAACGGCAAATTCTCTTGATGGCTGGGACTATTCAGCACATCATCACAGAAAGTAATTTAAAAAGATTACAAGGTCACCTCTAAGCAACTCTTAAGTAGCTATTCTCATGCAAATGTTTGTGTAAATGTAAGAAAAACACCAACAACAAGGAATACACTGAAAAGTTAAGAGAAATAATAACTTAGAAAAATCACTGCAAGTAAAGGAGCTCTCCCACGAGACAGCAGATTTTTTTTTAAACACTTCTGACTGTTATTTCAAAGGCAGGAAGAAAAGTCGTATTAGAAAGATGAGAAGGTACCAAAACACAAGGTTGGCAATAATGTGACTCCAAGGTATTATTGAATTCAGTCAAGGTTAGTCAGAGAAGACAAGGTTTTACCTTGGTGCCTTCAGCAGGTGCCTAAAAATGATACAAGGATCTAGCCCAAGAAACATTAGATTCTCTCATTTCTTCCTTACAAAGAAGTATTTGCAAGACCCTGGTTAATTAAACTAATAAACCACAAGTGAAAGCCTGGCCTCGTGCCACATTTTTACTAGCACGTTGTGCAGGGGTGCTGCATTAACAGCTATTACTGTGTCACAGGGGCACTAGGGAGACAAGAGCGGGGAACAGAGGAGAAGTAGCAGAAAGAAAAAGACAAACCAACAGATTTTCAATTAACAGCTGAAATAAAAATGAACTGCTTTTAGTGCTCGGCCTTCAAAGTGCCAATACTCTTAAATAACACAGATACCTGGCTGTTCTATAGCCATATTAAATCAGCTTCACTTGTTTTAAGCAAAGCTGAGCAGTACTTCTTTAGCAAGTACTGCTTCAAGCATGACTCAACATGCAGGGAGCTCAACATGCTTTCAGAGCAAAGAAAAATGTCTCGGAGGGATGCTAAGAGAAGACATTTCCCTTTGGACAAGAAATCATGCACCACAACAGCTTCTGGCCAGGCTGGGAGCACTTGAAGATGGTTTGGATCATCTGCTTCTGCTCAGGCTGGGGTACAACTTACATTGTCCCATGCAGGTATGTTGATGACCCTAGAAGTTAAGCAGCTGGTAAAGGGTGAGGTTACGATCACAGGCTCCTGGGGGAAGAAGCAGACATTTCAAAAGGTGGCCTCAGTCAGGACAATTTAAATATCCTCATCAGTTACCCCATTCTCCCTAGCATCATCTGAAACCTTCTACCACCTTGGTTTTAATTGAATGATATAAGTATTATATCATATTATACAATATTATGTTATATTCTGATTCATTAGATGCAACATCCACAGGACACATGGTGCTGTGCATCTGACCCCAGGCATAAGGAAAGCTGAGCAAGTGATAGTAGCAACAGCCTCGATGATGTCTTGGAGGCTCACTACACACCAAGCTTTCCTGGGAGTCCTAGCCTTGCTTTTTCTTGGAAAAGAACCCAAGGATTTCACTTACCAAATGGGTCTGAGAAGGGGCATGCATTCTACATCCATGCTATATGCAACCAAATCCTTCCAAATACCACTGCAGACCTAAGCCATGTAGACCATCACCCTGTCCCACCTAGGAGTACATCATTACAGGTCACTGCTCACCTATCCTAGTTATTTAGGGCTGAGCGAAGATCCTGGAGCTTCTTCACCACATTTTAAATGCTCAGGGCTTCAAGTTTCATTAGTGGTAACTCCTGCCTGTCATTATCTTTTGCTTTAGTTTCTGTGCCCTGTTATTTTTGATCCATTTACTGTAAGATCCACTTTGCTCCAATCCCAACCCCTCGTCTTTGATACAACACACAACCAGTTCTTTGTTGGAGCCTCTTTCCTTCTGCCAAAGAGCACTCCAGCAACAGCTTTGTGTTACAGACAAATCCTTTCAAAAAACCCTTCATACACTTAGCCTGAAACTCTTTTTCAATCAGTTGCTGATTCTTCACATGCAAGTAACTCTTGTCCACACGTGATCAAGGCTCTCATGCTCTCAGTACAAAGCCTCTCAGCACATTCAGAGTGGTGTTTATGAGCCAATGTGCATTAACCTTTCCTCTCAGAAACCTGAATACAGAGAGTGATGGTTATCCAAAAGGCCTAATAACCAGTTGAGAGCATGAGGTGCAGCTAAGCCTTGCAGAGTGTTGAATTGCCTTCCTGGGATGGTTTGATGAGGGACATAATCACAGAAGTATTTTGAAAGAGCGCATCTTCATCTCTCTTGAAAGTACCCATAATCAGTAGCTAATTTTCTCTGTCCTGTTAGAGCTTGTTTTACTTGAGAAATTAATACCTGTCCTTAAGTTTAGGCTGATACAAGTACCACTGACTTTTCAATGGTTCAACTTCAGGACTGCTAAATTATCACCATTTAAAGGTATCATTAATTAAAGCCATAGCTTCATTATATAAAGGAAAAAAAAAACCAACAATGCATGAATACTGTTTGTGATACATGCACATCTCACTTCACACTTTTGGATAACTACATTTTGGAAAACAGCCGCAGCTCACCAGTACTATCACTGTAATCCAAAATACAGATTTACACTGAAGATGTGGGGAAGAGCAGCACCACACTGGGAACACAAATAGTTTACTTCGCACCTGCCCCCATGCATCTAATTTCAAATCCTCCTCTACACCTTGCCTGCAGGGCACTCTGAAACTCAGATCCTGGGTTTAAAGCTTCCATTGTTCACACTACATGGTCCTCTCCCTAGTGATGTGCCCATGCTTCACAGACGAACAAAAAACAATAAAAAAAGCACTGGTGAAGGCATCAAATGCATTAGAGCTGAGAGCGCTCCTCTTCTCCACACACAGCAGCCCAAAGGGTAGAATGATGCCAAAACAGCTGCCCCGCTGGCCACCACCCACTTTCCCTTTCACTGATGAGCTCCAGACCACAAAGACCAAGGTCATGCAAAAGCACCCACTCTGTTCCCCCGGCCATGAGCTGTTGCATCACCATAGCAGACTGGGCACACACACAGCCTTGAAGGCAAATGCCTCCCCTGCTTGCCCAGCTTGAGGCTGACCACATCTGTGCTAACAGGAAGGGGTGTCTCGCCCCATCTCCCCTCTGTTTCAGAAGCAATAAAAAGGGAAAAAGCCATGATTATTATTCAAGGTTTTGAATCTGGAAGGGATGGGGGAGGCTAAAAAATGTCACAAGCTTCTTGCGGACGTGACACAGTCTGGCTTGTGGGCAAATTAACACAACCGGGAGAATTCACTCAGGCTCATCAGGATAATGAAATGTGATATCCACTGGAGAAAGCAAGGGCAGGGACATGCTCCACTTTGCTATAGCAGCGATGCCCTTTAGACAAAAGATTCCCTGGTGAAATGCAAAACAACTCTGGGATGGAGTATATTCAAACAGGATCCAAACAAACCCATAACCCATAAGAACAGCAAGCCCATAACCACATAAATAGATCCCTTCTGCTTATTCCTGTGCTGCCAATGTGTATTTGGAGAGGGGATACTCTGGAAACACTACCATTTTGCTTTTTACCTGCTACCTGTGCTCTAATAATCTTCTTGCGCAGGGTGCAGATAAAAAGGTCTCACCCAAGAAAGCCTAGATAACTACACCTACAAGACACGTTCACCAGCCACAACTCCTTTAAGACTAACTAAAAGCAACTGCTGCACCATACTGGGAGGCAAATTAACCTGGCAAAACACCTCTTCCCATCCAGACTCCTTTTTTTTCCTGCTGATCAACCCGAACTTGCCAGCACTCCTTTCCTTTAAAGACAGATAAATTGCAGCTCTTCTTAAACTCTCCTGTTCCAGACTGCTGGCTGCTACGATGGTTTGTGTCATCTCAAGATCAAGTAAGAAAATCTTTCTTGCTATTGTACAGGGTGACCAGCAGTTTCACCTCTTCAGAAATGCTTTTTGGTAGCATCCCGTGCTTTCATCCCATTGCACATCCTCCTAACACGTTCCAGCTCCCATGACTGACTCTCTTCATCTTACAGGTAAAGACTTGCTATTTGACCTATTATTGTCTTGCTGCATATCAGCTTTATTTCAGGGCCCTCTGCCTTGTATGTACATCCCCATCTTCTGTTGTTAAAGACATTAGATTTATTTTTGCATAAGTGGGACTCCTGGAGAGCTCTTTTCAGAGGAACTTCAAGGGGGTCCCAGGAAAGGCTCTCCAAAACAGGAACTACTCTTGTCCTAGCATCATTTAAGCATTATTAATACAGAGCAGGAAAATACCCAATACCCCATAGATAACACTACCTGAGAGCTCCTTCATGCAAATCTGTTATAGCTAAGGGGCAGGGGGGGAGGGGGGGGGGGGGGGGGGGGGGGGGGGGGAGAAAGGGCATCACAACTTTACTTTTCATACCTCACCTCGGCAAAGGAAATGTTGCATTAAGAATGTTGGGTGTAGCATAACACATCCCACACTCCCCATCTCAGTATGAAACATGTAGCCCCCCATTACAGAATCCCAAATTGTTGTGCTCAGGGCAGGTCAGAATAAGGCAATTTATTTGTTCATTTGGTATTGCTTGGACTTGAACTAATTTTAAGGAGTACTTTACCAAAGATGCCTGTGTTTGTCCATCTAAGACCAAGCTGTACTGACGCCTTGGCATTGGCTTTCTCTGACATGGGTAGCCCCAAAACCATCTCCTGGACCTTGATACCAGCAACATACAAATATTTTTTTTCTCCATACGTTTTGTTTGGGGATTTTTAAGGACTTTTAAAAGGCTGTTAGAAAAACGTTGACTTTGCAAACAAAGTTTCTACACAGAGCAATTTATCTGACAAGTGACATCCTAATTTGGATATGTGTTTTAAGAATGCTTCTTCAGGCAGCGAGCAGCTAAGCTTTACGAAGTTACATAAATCAGTACATTGACATTTGTATGCACTAACAAGAAATGAATGTCTCTTTCCCTTCCAGTTAGCATTTGCGTGTGTCATGGGTGCTGCTTTCTCTCCCCACCTCTTCCACTGTCTTCAGGATATGACCACAGAAATTGTCATATTGAATTACACTGATAACATGCCTAATTTAATGCCCTCTCTACAGTAATACCCCACACCAGCTGCTACAGAGGAACGCTTAACACTCCTTGTAATTGACAATGATGGAACAGCACCACCACGAGGGATATGTGTCCTTTGCATTAAGGAGACCCCCTCTTTTACTTGAGCATTTTGTTGTGCATATTTTTATTCCAGCTCACATACCTGTGAATGTTACACATTAAGTAAGTCTGCTATGGCTTTCTGGGGGTTATTTGGGAGTATCTTCTGCCAAGGAGTTTTGCAGGTTCGCATGTTAATGGGCATGTAATGTATTGACCCCTGTACTGCCACTCAGTTGCAAGCGGCCATCTCTTAAATCTTCCAGAAAGGGCTACACAAGGGCATTGGGTGACTTGCCTTTGTCATTCAGCAACTTGCACACCATGGTCATGTTCTATCTGTTCTGCAAATGGAAACAGTCCTAGCAACTAAAGCAACCTCAGACAGGACAGCTTTAAAAAACGTTGATGCTTGCTGTAGCAGGGAAGCCTTCGCCTGCCTCTTATTACTGTCAGAGCCTATCTTCCAAAACCTTCTGTTTGTGTTGGGTCGACCTTCCTGCCCGCTGGAGGCCTCCAGGCAATGTGCCAGCTCCCACAGATACAAACACCAATGGCTTTAAGACCTCCTTTCACCCTGTGGCAAGAAAAGGACTAGTCAGGCCAGACTCAGCCCAGCTGGATGTCTTCCTCCTGTGGGAGAGATGTGCACCACACTAACATACAGCCCTGTGACTCAGATGAACAAAAGTTGTGGCTAATTGGATATTGCAGTGCTCCCATGGCAAAGAGGGGACGGGGCTGGGCTGCCTTGCAGAGTTCAGCTTTCTTCCTTGACAGGGAAATTTGCAGTGTAATTAAAATGAAATGTTGGTGTCTGTGTTGTGCGTTGAAATATTGATAGACAGAGGTATAAAGCATTTTACGAATGCATGCTTTCATTGTGTGATTTACTGCCCCCAAACACCATTTTCATAGAATCTACTCAGGAAGGAAAGGGGGAGAGATGAAAGAGCAATAGTAGTTTTATCACTGCAGAAAAAGGGAACAGAATTGGACAGAGTTAAATACAATGTATTGAAAAATAGCTTTTTGCTCTGAGCTTTAAATACAGCAGGAGCTCACTCACACCTGGAAAGGGTCCACTGAAGTCCATGGAGGATTTTTCCCTTTCCTTGTGCCATACCAAATAATGCTGAGAAGGGGCTATGCTGCTTTTAACTGTGGTTAAAAAGAGGTCAAACCCCTCTTTATAACAAGGCTTGGAGTTGAGTACTTAATAGCTGTGTGAGAAGACACAGAGGTAAGACTCTCCATCACCTGTATTTACTTGCCACTGTGTCCTTATTACTCAGCCCCACTAAGTACACTTCAGCCAAATGGAAGTCTGACTCCATCCATATTTCAGAAAAGGGAGAGAGAAAATATTTAGTTTTTTAATTAATGACCTAATTACAGCACAAGTTGGGACTGAGGTCCTTGCTGTTGTGAGGGCAGAAGCTAACTCTGCCTGAAGTTTGTTTGCCACAGGAATTGGTGGAAAATTTGCCTCCGGGATGAATGAAAACCCAATTCTTAGCCAAAGATGAGACCTCAGCATCCATCAAACCTTGGGCAAGAAGAATGCAGAACAGCAAGGTACTGACACAGTGAACAGCTCCAAAGAGGGTAAAGAAAATCTTCCTGGGATCCAAGAGGACAGTTTAACATCTGTGGTTTTACTTTACTTAGTCACTACTGTTTTCCCTTTTGCTCTGCCAAATCAGCTAATGAACTGCAATGAGCACTCAGGATTTCAGAGAAAATATAATTAGCCCTGGTGAGGTCAGGCAGGCAGATGTCCCACAACCCAACCATCCACACTACCCACCAAGAGCCCTCTTCTAACCATTCTCCAACCTTGGCTTCTCCTTTTATTCCCTCCTGTTCCTCTCCTCTGCTCCTTATAACCAGGATAAAGGAGGAAGAAAGAGTTGCTGGCCACATATTTGAGCTAGGAAGGGTCTATGCCAAGTGAGGCTGTGCCTGCACCCCAGTGCAAGGTGAGACCCTGTGACAACTGATGTCCCCTGTTTGGCACCAGACTCACAAGCAACTTTCTCTTTCCTTTCCGTCAAACCCCACAGACAGATGAGGCTTCAAATTTGCCAGCTGTTTCCTGGAAATTGAAACATCAGCCTGTCATTCCCCAGCTCTGCGCTTGTTTTAGGGTTTGCATTGCTCACTACCAAACAGATTGTAGGTTCCAACTGGAAGAGTGAGTATACATGTGATATCCTATTTATATGGAGTAACTGTGGGACAATCCAGGCTGTCCTGCAATGGCAGGGAATGCTGACAGGTCCCCATCAAAGCACACAGAGCTGGAGAAAGCTCATACCTTTTCCCCTTCAGTGCCCCTGGCTGCCTCCTTTCTTTACCAACCCTATAGAAACCTACAGAAAGGGAGAGACTTGTTCACTCCAAGCTGGCTAAGCCAGTCACAACCATGTTGCGCAGACGTACTGCAACATTCTACTCCAGACTAACTGAATTACAATAGATACACAGCAGAATATACCCACAAATTCTAAGCTGAGGACACACAAATCCAGCATGGCTTTCCAAACTGACCTGCACACCTGAAAAAGAGGATTTGCATTGTACATGCACAGAAGTATTTGAATCTCCAGGCTGGTGTCCAGCCTACCCAGATCCAGGCTTCTTGCTCACAATCCCAGTCACTGTAAGGTCAACTGTAGTCATGGACAGACCCTCATGGAGCACTCCAATGCACCCAGGATCTGAATCATCCCTTCAGATTCATTCAAGCAACCTCTCTTGATGATGGGGTGAGATTAGGTACTCAGATGCTTCACTTTAGTGTCAGTGCTGGCTCTCAGGGCTGGAATATACTCTTGCTACTTCACTTGAAGATGCAGGCATAATCTTGTTTGACTTCTTTTAATTACTACTTGCTCAAAAAATGAAGTTCATTCGGCTTCAGTTTCACATTTTCTACCAACATTTTTCTTCCGAGTTTCATTTCCTTCAATAAGCTCAAGAAATCTGCTTTCTGATCCATCTTAAAAGTATTAAATGTTGACTGTATCTTTGAATTCAAGCATTTACATGTACAGTTTTGAATCCCTAGTACAAAACAGATATTGTCCTATAAGCACACTATAAACTGAGGCAAAAACCAGAAGTAAACCCAACAAGGTTAAATAGTTAAAGCTGTCTGGTTGGAAGAGTCCTTACTAACTGCATATGCTGTGAAAATACATTTCATTTTATGGTTTGAGTCTGTTTAAACATGGAGAGATGGGATTTATACAACGGGGCAACTTTTTTGCAAGATGAATTTTTATATTGTGTTCCCTTTACAAGTAATTCACCCACTGTAATGCAACAAAACACTTTTTGAAGTCCTTCAACTTACTATTTACTCAGCAGAAAATATCAGCAAGAGAGGTCTGTAGAAAATACATATGCATACATTGCATACATAGAAATATATGCACACATTGAGAAAACCAGTAAGTGATGGATACTGCTCAATGAAATTTTATGCAGCCAATAGCTGTTGATGGATATGTGATTTAAAGGTTGCATTAAATATCTGAAGCTTTAACTAATCACTGTATAAATAACTTACAGTGGTGGCTTCAGGCAGATACAGATGCATATCAATGGAAGTGGCTCCAAGTTCTCCAGGAAGAGGGGAAAAATAGAATCCCAGAAACACCACTGGAAAAACAGAGAGCAAAACACAGAAGCCCAAGCAGCGCCTACACACAGCAGCCTGGAAGGAGCAAGCTGCAAAAATAACGTCTGTTGTTCATCTCTTCACCCACAGTGCAGAAATGAGCGAGGCCCAAATGGGTCTGTGAGAGGCAGTGCAATTGTCCACTGCATGATCCCTCCCTCAGCCACCACATTGACTCAGTACACAAAAGGTCAAAGGAGCCCACAGAAATTTCCTAGTGCTCAAAATGCACCTTTCTGCTGTTCTGCCTCCTCAGATTTCCAGAAGACTCTGGGAGCTCTCACTTCTAGGCTGGTGAAACAGCCTGAGCCCATGAAACACCCTCAAGCGATTTGCTTGAGCAACTCACCCCATAAGTACTGCAGCTAAGTACAAGCCATCTCCTCTTGGCTTGGTGAGCCTTGTGCAAAGCCCACTTAGCATTTCTGCAGTTCTTACTGAAAACAGATGGGTAGGTGCTCCCTGCCCCACAGGCTGCTGCCATTCACAATAGCCAATGGTCTTCAGGCAGCACAGGGTACACCTCCTTATGATGTACAACACCTGATGGCAGCAACAAAGCTGCTCAGCCAGCTCAGCTCTTCAAAGCTCAGCCTTTATTGTCTTTTTTTTCCTCCACAGCCAACAGGAAATGATGTGCTTTAAAAGAAAGAGAAGTTAATGGGGCCAAACCCACCACCCCTACACCATTCATGGAGGACTACATCATATAATCCAAGAACAGAGGAGAAACTTAGCCATCTCAAGAGGCCTGAGTCCTTTTAGCCCTTTTTAAACACGTTCATCTTACAAAAAGGAAGAATCGTTTCGGGGCATATTCAACTAGCAGGAAGGAAGTTATATGACTTCACAACACGACTGAATATTTGCCATGTTACATCAATGTTCAGGAAATAACCTCGCAGATGAGCGAGGACAGTGATGCCCTCTCATTCTGGACAGCAAGGTTGAGCACGCAGCAGCGGCTCCTCATCACTTCCAGGAAAACACCAGATGTTAGGTGAGATCAGGAAACACTTCATAGAAGTGTAACTCCTCCCTGGGTTTGAGGTTGTGCACACAGTTTAGGCCAGTTTAGGGTTACCAGCGTGCAGATGCGGCCACACCACTGGCTATGTTGTATTTTAGAATGGAGGAAGGTAATTCAGACATTAAAAAGTATTGGTTTTCATTTTCTTTCCTTTGTGACCTGAGAGACATTCTCAGATTACTTACAAAGTTAGGATAATCATACATTATTTATCTACCTTTAAAGAAGATTCTGACCACTTTTTTCCCAAGGACAGCCACTTGGGGTAAAGAGGAGAGAAGCTGAAGTTACTACGTATCTTTTCCTTTCAACAGCATGCAACAAAGGGCAGGGAGGGGAAGAGAGAGAAAAACATCAGCAAGGTCAGCTTCCACCAGGATACAGAAGGGACTAGACAGGAAACTGCCCTTTTACTGTCACTTTTGGCTCCTGTTTCTCATGTTGAAATCCAAGGGCTAATGAAGATAGATGGACTCATCCATGCTTTTGGGGTCTGGATAATAACGAAAATTATTTGATAGTCAAGAGCTGTCGTGGGATGCATTGATTAATTAGGAGAGTTGGGAGGAGAATGACTGTACTGCAAGTCAGCTACTAACAACAGAGCCCCAACCAGGCAGGGAGTGTATCCAAAAAGATGAGGTAACTGTAGGCTCACAGCTCACCTTCACAGCAAACAGTAAAGGCAAAAACTCTTTCAGTGGGCTTTTCTGACCTATTTCAGTGGGCTTTTCTGACCTCCCACCTCCTGCTAAAAAACAGATGTGTCCAGGATGAGTTGCCGCAGGGCCAGGCGTCCTCAGGGAGGAACAGTGCCCTCAAGGTGGAGGTGGCCCCTCTCTGCCCACTCAATCATGTGGCTCTGGATGGGCAATGGGGAAGGCCAGCGGACAGGCACTCTGTTTCTCAAAAGATCTGCTATTTTAAGCACTGCTTCTCCCTTTCTGCAACACCTGCAACCCTTTTAGACCTGCCCAAGAGACCTCAGCACAGCCTCCCTATACAACAATTTTCTGCTTTCAGCCTTCTGAGGATATAAACTTTTGCTAAGAACTGAGTCTTAAACACTTCCGAAGTCTTGATTTCTCCTTGATTCAGTTTTCTACCTGTACAAATAAAACCTCCCTACACCCATTTCAAGCATAATCTACTCAGAACATGAAATCTTTCTCCCTGTGTGTCTACGGAGCCTGGGGAAAAAATAACAGGAAGCTTGTTCTAGGGCTTGTCTACACTACTGGAAAACAAACAAACAGAAAAAAAGAATTAACAAAGTGACCCCTGGGAGAGGAGAGCTGCACTTAAGATGAGCTTCCCAGGTGTCTGGCGGAGTGCTGGGAATGATGATGAAATAGCTGTATCATACATATACACATTTGTTGGAGCACATACTGACACAGCTGAGAGGCACTGACAGCTCTGCAAAGTAAGACTAATTTCCAAGCACTGGAAATCATCTTGGTGGAAAGCTCAGGAGTAAGAATTATCCAGCCAATCTGACAGAGCGGTCATAATTTTGGTGTCTAACATCTCAGTAATGCCTGAGCCACAAATCATCATTCCGCATCAGTGGAACACAGAGGTCTTGCTGCTTTCTGTTGACATGGCAGGCTGATCACTGGCTGTAGTGATTTGGAAAATAAGACAGGTGCTTTCTGTGCCATGCTTGCTGCCAATGAAAATACAGGCACACGGCAAAGAGGGGAAAGATTCAGACCTTTTCTCCTGCTTGTTGAAGCTTTCTCCAGGCTCTAAAATACTCTTTCTGAAGCTCTGTAAAGAAAAAACACAGTTCTATGCTCCAAAGTGCAGCTAAGCCTTCCAGCAGTGTCACATCTCCCAG
The DNA here is from genome assembly GCA_009867235.2 of Psittacus erithacus. Lineage (NCBI taxonomy): Eukaryota > Metazoa > Chordata > Aves > Psittaciformes > Psittacidae > Psittacus > Psittacus erithacus. The sequence continues at coordinate 122,815 of WYDI02022565.1, read as the reverse complement.
TTGCGCTGGACCTGTTGATCCTTTTATTCACACAACTTTCTTGATCCACGAATAGGAGTTTGGGAAGAAAATGTCCTGGTTTGTTTTTCCTCTTCTGCAGTTTGGACAAAGCTGTAGCCACCACCTTGGCTGAGGAAGGGAAAGCACCAGTAGATGATAAAGCATGTGAGCCTGATAATGTCAGATGTGGATCTCCCAATACACCCTTGCACTGGAAACCTTCCCATCCCATGAACAGACATTGTTTCCCCATTGTGGGGCACACGCCTGATCCTCACCTTCCTTTTGTGAGACCAGCATGAGGACCAAGCTCCCAGAAAGACCCTTTGGAGGGCTCATGGTTGAAAGCAGTCCCACAAGGCATCCTCCTTCCAGTAGAAGTCAGCCAGCAAAATTCTCCCTCCCAGCAGTACAGCGCTGTCACCAGCATCTTGAGTCCATAGTGCCTCAAACAGGCTGCGGCAGCACTCAGTGAAAGCTATCTTGCCACAGGACATTAGCTGCGAGATAACAACACAGGGCAGACGGTGCCACCAAGCAATGTCCCATCGGAGTTCTTGTGGTCAGAACTGATCACCTCCCTTTCTCCTTCCTTTCTTTCCACCAGCTTCAACACTTTGCAAGGTCATAAAGCCAACCTACACCAAGTAGCAATTTCCAAGACCACCTCAAGGTACTACTCAGACAACCTTCAACAGCACTTCATAAGGATGTAAGTAGATGTCCAAGAGCTGAGGGCAAACCATTATGAGTAACAGGGCTTTTGAGCCCAAAGGCCCTCCAAGATACAGCTGTTGCAGGAGGGAGAGGCAGTGGATGGAATGAAACACAGCTCCAGTTTGCTGTGGCACATCAGCAAACTTGCCAGCCCACGCTGTGAGTCACTGACAGTTCATAGCATTTCATCTCTCCCTTGCCATGCCTGCCACAGGAATTCTTTATCCTCAGGCTTTGAAGTGAGCTGCTACGTTGTTTAATTTCCTACCCCCAACAGGTGAGGCACAGTGGCATTTTAGTTTCTTAAGGTAGCTGCGTACACAATTTTCCTATTAATTTTTATCCCGCTTTGAACAAACAGTGCAGACAGCATGGTCCAGTGCTCATTCCCACTAACAGCAAGAACAAGCAAAGCAGACAAATTCAGTTTGTAAGAAGCAGTACGAACTCATTAGACTGGCAAGATACAGAGATGGTAATATAAATAAGAAAATAACCTCATCAAAAGAGTGTGTTTAATGCTAACAAGGAAAAAAATCAGCACTATACCTGACATGGATTTCACACATTAGTTTCTGTTATCAGATTCGGCACTGTTTCCAGCAGTGTAATACACTTCACCCAGCTCACCTACCGCCCTTCTGGGAGGGCTGGAGATGAAGCTGAGCACCCGCTGAGCACCCAGACAGACTCCCACAGAAAATCTGCAACAGACAAGCACACCCTGCAGCCAGTGGAGGACCCCTTATCACAAAAAACCATAAATCACTTACCCTACTCTGTCAGCCCTGATCTGAAATAACACCCAAAGGCAGACCTAGGAAATAAAAATCACAACGCTACTATAGAGAAAAGCTTCTCCTGGAGTTGGACACCGACCCCTCTAGCAGCCTCACCATATGCCATGTCCAGTTACCTATCCCTGTCTTCAAGGAAATCACTGACTGGCACATTTTTTTCTGCACTCACCTACTATCATTTCCTGTACATTACAGTCACTCTTTCCTCATAAAGCAACCACATGTGTTAAATACTTCACTAGTCTCTGAGCAACTGTTTTCAACTCATTTGGCTCTGAAGCCTCCTGTTTCTAGCTTTGGTCAGAAGGGATGTATTCCCATAAGCTCCTCTACCTTTTCTAATCCTACCTTCTAAACCTGTCCAATAAAATGTCTGTAGCGACATTTTTACAGATGTTTTTTTCTGTACATCACTCCCATGGCCCCTCTCCTGCCCCTACCTCAGGGCAGCTCACTGCAAGACTTGCAGTTAGGAAGCTGGAACTAAAACAAGAAGACTTCCAGGACTTGAAAACAGCCATGATAACCAAAGACATCTAGCAATCAAGTTGAACAGACATCATCAATGCTTACATATCTACAGGTGAGCATGTCACATGCCAGGAGTGGCATTGTTGTTTTGGCGCACACCAAAGGATCTGGAGGTGCTTCTCATGAGAAACAGTTTGATCGTGAAGGTCCAGCAGCTGAAGAGCCGTTTTGCTGAGCACTGCCACTCTTTAGTAGAGCTGATCTTGTTAGAAATCATTCCTGGGTTTTGGGACCCGGCGGGTTTCCGAGAGCCTCCGCCATGCGCCCTCCAGCCAGGAGCTGCGCCTTCCGGGAACTCTCCCGTTTATCAGCATTTTCCTGACCCCTAGTGACAAGACGTGGCTGTACAGCAGCCTCTCAACACGCAGCGCCAAGCTCTCCCCCGCAAACAAGAAGCAAAACTCGCTCTTTAAGATGGGAGACAGGTTTTCAAACCTGCCAAGATACTTACCCTCCGCAACCCTTGCAAATTTGCCAGAAAATTCAACCTGTTTAGCAAAGAAACTCAAATTTGGACTGAAAGTCAGGAAACAAACTGAATACATTAAGCTTCCCTTGCACCAGGCTCCGGCTGTGCCCAGGGAGTTACAGGATTAATCTATCAACAGACTGCACAATACAAGGCGTGGGGAGAAGGTGGTTTTGATGTACTACCCTCCCGCAAGGGCAAATGCATCCGGCTGCAGGAAACTGAGTGGCCTTGGCAGGGCAGCAAACTGCATGATCTCACCACTGTCTGCAATGGACCATGGAGCAAACTCCTGGGGACCTGGAGGACATCACTTGTGACACAGAAGTACATTAGCTGCCAGCACCCATGGCCCTTGTTTTTGTCATGCCATTCGGTTTCAAGGACAAGCACTGAGTCAAAACAGGATTATTCTGGTCCAACTCTGGAGTTTTCAAATCTAATTCATGCCAGGATTCTCTGTGCATTAGCTAAAATAGGCTGTTTCTTCCTGCAGCAGTATGACACAGGAGAAGGTACTCATGACAATGCGCACTCAGGTACTTTAGACTCAGGTTTGCATCATCCACCTCCTCTGGGAAACATCCCTTCAAAGCAACATTTCTCCACTCCTAGATACTATAATATTCCACCATCTTGCATACAGTCATCTCCCACTTTGATATCCATGTTTTCTACACATTTAAACTGGTTATGCCACTGCACACCGCCTGACACCAAGGCTCTTTATGTGAGCAGACCAGAGAAACTCCAATTTGTACCAGCCTCCAATTTATTTTGTTCACTGTGTTGAGGCCAATTCCCAGCCCTCAGTGACTGTGATAAAATGGTGCTACAAGAAGAAGTCTCACACAGGAATAATTAACAATTCATCTCTATTTATTGGGCCCTTTTGCCAACTTAAACTTGTCACAACTGCCATAAATCCCTTCCAGTGCTAAACAAACTCTTTAATTAAATCTATTGTACCACAAAAGCAAGGCTTCAGATAGCAGCAAGTAGTCAATGATGAAAGAGTTTGGCCCATCCTGGCTTAAAAAACCCTTTGTGGGAGCTGAGGTTCACCAAGGGATTGTGACCCTGTCCCTAAGCTACTTGCTCAAATGCATTTAGTATGGATGCAAACTCTGAAAATGTATTCCTGGGGCATGGCAGCTGGTTAGTTGTTTTCCTGCTGACTCTGCAGTCGCTCCCCCCTGCCTACAACATGAGTTTCAGTCTCATCAGAGGAGCAACCTCAAAGCCATAAATACATGGACAATTCAGTACCCACCAGGCAAAAATCTGTTCCCCCATCTAGTGGGTTACTAACAGTTTTCTGGTCCTGCATCTCCCCATTAAAGGAAGAGAAGTGAAGCATAGGAAGCCCTTCTCCCTCCTGAATGGAGGGAAGAAGGAATGGCAGAGTGTGCCGGACTGGAAGAAGAGCCAAACGCAGTAGTTAAAGGTGAAGAAACAGAACACAGGGGTTTTCTGAAGGTCTCTAAGGAGCAGGGACATATTGACATAGGACCTAGTTCACACCCTATCTCCAGGTGCAGCTAGAAGTGGACCTGGGAAATGCAAGAACAGAGTAAGCACAAAAGCAGCTCCTCCCTTTTCCTACCTTCACAGCCCTGAAGATCTTCATGTGATGTGTTTTCTATTTAGCAACCCCCCACTGTGTTGCTCCCAAACATGACAGACAAACCTCTCCCATGCAGTGCTAGAGGACACCCACCCTTCTTCCAAAGCACAATATAAACCAAACACCTAGCCCTGTAACTGCACCTTGCTTGAGATAAAGACTCCTTCTGCCAATGTCATAAGCAAACATCCTGCTGCTGAGGCAGCAGCTCCACTAACAGCCGCTCCAATGCGAACTTGCATCGCAGCAGAAGGGATGACAGGAGCCACCACCTTATTGGTTAATCCCATTTGCCCCATGAGAGGGTGCAGGAAGCAAAATCAGAGTGAATTTACCATTACTTGAACTACACTAATGCTAAACCCCATGGGTATCCAGGGATGCCTGGAAAAGCACACTTGCAGGATGATGGCACTAAGCACATTTTTAATACTTTCCAGTGAGGAGCCAGCACAGACTATGGAGATGGGTGTGGGGGTAGGAGAAGCAGAAAAGTAAGATAAAACCAAACCCAAGCAACACTTCTTGCTGTGTTGCAGAATCTTAGGCTCCTGCAGGTAGCTTCCCTCCCCCTGCAGCAAGGCCCACACTCTCTACATCTCTTCAGTGATTGCAAGCAGTCACCCGTTGCAGCCAGCACTCTCATGGAAGGAAGCTAGTGTCCCTGTTCCCTCAAAGGGACCATCAAAATGTTTCAAGGAGCATGAAATGAGAAAGGAGAGGGAATTCAAAAGGCAGATCTTGAGATGGGAGATAGTACACAGCTCTTAACCAAAGCAGCCTTCAGGGTCAGATACATTTTGTTGAAAACTTACCGGCTAAATAAGAATAATAGTAGGTGAGTCATATGAGAGCTCCCTCCAAATATGCAGGAGCCCTTGCAGGTACATAACCGCAACATATGCATGTCAGTTTGACCTTGCCAAAAGAAGCACAGCTCTCAACTAGACAAAAAAGGGAGATAAAAAAGGGCAAAAATCTGCTCCCAGGAAATAGACATGCCCCTTGCAGAGGGGCTGCAACCTGCTCTGAGTAAACACCGTGACCAGCATCACTCAGTTATTCGTTAAAAGCACATCTAAAGGGTTCCATCTCAAAAACAGAAATTAAAGCTGGGCAGAGGGGGGGGTTTCTGCACTTAGAGAGAGGTTCAGGAGTTAAGTTGGCAAAAGAATCCCCTAGCCACAATTTCACATCACAGTCCAAGGAAAAATCTCAGCTGCCCTGTTGACGCTTCTCAGCAAAAACACACTGCTCTGCAGGAGATCTCTCACATGTACGGTTGGCAGTTAAGGCTTGATTTATAACCTAGGAAAGCAAATGCCATTACAAAGGAGCTAAGTAATCTGTATAATTAATTGCTTTTCTCTCAGTGTTTTTCAACCACAGAAATTCTTACCTCTGACGAGCTGAGGTGTCTGTCAGTTGTTCTGTACTGGCAGCACATGTATTGGTAAGGTAAGTAGGACTGGCTCCCAGCTGTGCTGGAACAAAATCCAACAGAGAAAAAGCAGGATACCATAAGAGATGGAGCATTTGCATCCTCCCTGATCTCAAGGGAGAGGAGGAGGCCAGCAGTGGCACTGCCATCTAGACGAGGTGCATTCAAGGCCCTGACAGGTCACCATCAAAACTGCCACTACACTTTCTTGAGAAAACTGCAGCTGAGAGCCCCTGAACACGACTGTTATGTGCAACACCCATATCTCCATCAGCAACTTCACAGCAATATTGCTTCCTTTACCTCCTGCTTATGCCATTATTTACAAGGGCACTTCTGCTGAGCTGCGCTGATGAAACTGCCAGGCCTGGCAATTCAAACTTATGCCAAGGAAATATTCTGTTTGCCTTTCCCACCCTTACAAACAAACCCACTTCCCAATTTTATTGCTAGCAACCATGTAGTACACCTTTCTTTTCATCCGTATCAAAGCTTCCAACTTCATATCTGCACACAATTATTTTCTTCCCAGATGCTGCATTGCTCTCCAAGTCTTTTCTCCCTGGACAGACACTCAGGGGCTCCCAGGACACAAAAGATGCTCATTTTCCTTTTCATTACCATCACAAGAAAAAAAAGGAAAGGAATAATTTCCTTCCTTCTAACTCACCAGCTGGAGAAACAGATCATCTCAGTGGCACACATGAACCCAAACAGTAGAAAACAAAATGTGCACAAGAGTATATACGAGGGATGCATGTCGCACTATATTAAAAAAAATCCAGAATCAGCTGCTTTGAGGGTAAAAAAAAGCCATGAGGGTATAGCAAGATGCTGAATTTCTAGCTACCATGTATATCAGCACAGTACAGAATTGTTGACAACACTGGAAAATTGCCTGTCACACAAGTGGGTTTAGCAGATGATGAGCTACGGGACATGGGCGCAAATCCACAGAAACAGGCCAGGGAGCAGCATATGGCATCCATGCAGACATGGTTCCCTCAGTAACGGTAGAAAGCACCTTAAAAATGCTCAGCAGTGTTGTCCTGCACACACTCCCCCCGTTACTCTAGCTCCGAAATACAAACCAGGCTGTCCTCAAACAATGCAGCCGACCGCCTGTGATTACCACTGCACAGACCTCAAAGGGCGGAGAGGCACACATATACGCTCAGGCAGAACGACTGTCACATTCATCACGTGTTGCCAGCATCATCCAGCGGTACCCCAGCTCTAACTGCCCCTCTCCATCCCGGTCCGCTTTTTCCTCGTGCAACAGGGTCAAACAGTGACCTTACAGGAGACGGGCGGGTGTTTGGGGGGGACACGTCTCCGCTTCAAAGGCACCTAGGTTTACCCTCCCCTAAGCCTCACGGCCCCGCCGGCGGGTGACCGCTGCCGAGCAGCGCTTGGGGAAGGCGCGAGCAGCGGCTCGGCGGGGGCAGACCCGGCCCCTCGCCACGCCTCCCGCCACCCCGGACAAGCCGCGGCACCGCCGGGCTACGGCACTGAGCAGCACCCAGCCCCGACCGCGGACGGAGGCCACGGACACCCACGGGCCATGGTAAGTCGCTGCTGGGAACTCCGGCTGGTGCTTTGCAGGCAGCGGCGAAAGACAGGCCAGGAAGGTTTTGAGCAGCAGCTCCGGCCTCTGAGAAGAGGCAGGAGGAAAGGGAGAAGGGAGCAGAGCTCTGCGCTGTGGTTAATAAGTAACACAGTCAGCTCCGCAGGCTGCGGCTGTTGAATGACCGAAGCCGGCGCTCTCCAGGCTCGGTTCCTCTGCAAGGGGGAGGGAAAGGGTCCGCCAGCAAGGCAGCTCTGCCAGCGTGACCCCTGCTCAAATTCTGCATGGCATGTGCTCCATCTGGACAGCCTGTCCAATCCACCCTGGACAGCTGGAAACCAACTTCTTCACAGCAGTGGAGGGGACAGGAGCAAAAGACATTGGGCTTTGTGGCATACCTCGTTCCAGCCCTGCCTGCAGCTCCTGCTTGCACCGGGGCTGCCCCCTTTACCTTCTTCTAAGTGCCAAGTCACCCTTAAAAGGAAAGATACTAGGTCTGGGCAGAGAAGGTTTTTTCATCTCTAGAAAGCCCAAAGCTCTCCCAATTTCCAGTGCTGGTTTCCTTTCCCTCAGTTGCACAATGCACCTACTGGTTTCCCGCTGGCAAAAAACAAAACAAAAAATCCCAATGCCTTGGCAGTTGAAAGCCAGCAGAAGAAAACAAAATAATTAAATTTCCCTAATGAGAATAGTGTGTTTTAAATGAGTAAGTGCACATGAAAGCATTTAAATGACATACTGATAAAACCAGCAGGCTGGTCAATGGGGTGCTGAGGCAGAGAAGAGGGGAAGGGGAAGGAAGTGGGATGGAGAGTGCTCTGGCCAGTTTGCCATCAGAAGACACAGCCATAGGAGCTGACTTTTGTGTGATCTGTTGGCCAAACCTCAGCTTGGCCTTGCCTCCCGCTGGTGCTAAGCTCTCAGAGAGGAGCTGGGTCTGGAAAAAACCCCGGGGCATGTTCTCCCATGTAGTCGCGACTGCAGAAAAGAATTCAGAGAACAATTAAGCCACGTCCCTCTCAAGCAGCTTGGTTTCTTGCTCTGTCTGGGGAAGGCTGGCTTGGAACCCAGCCACTTGCATCCATATCCCTCCACACTTCAGGCAAGCAACAGCTCTGGCTTTATGTAGCCTTTCCTCTCTTCAGTACCAATACACAAGCAAGAGGTCTCAGCCCCTGGTTCCAAAACCTGGCCATTCCCATCACAGTCCCCCAAGGCAGCCCCCACGGGTGCCCCCCTGCCAGCGGCCCCATGCAGAGCCAGCCTCCTTCCCCACGTTATCCAGTTGCTAAGCTACCTGCACCAGCTTATCGCACCATCAGCACGGAAGGGCAACGGCTGAGTTTATTGCACTAAGCCATGTTTACTCACTACCTTCCCTCCAAACCCAGAGCTCGGGAGGGGATGGGATTGACGTTAGCCGGGAGATGGTGAATCTGGGTCTGGCAGGGGGCCATCCAAAACACTGCACAAACTGAAAGGCAGCACAGGGTGGTTTGAATGCTACCAGCAAGGCCAGAGTGTGTGCAGGTGAAGCAGGCTTTCCCCAAACATTGTGCAAGAGGAAGAACATGCAGCTACGATGCCAGGGGGACAGGAACCATCCCACCCCCAGCCACTCCTGAGCTAAGGTTCAGCATATACCTTGGCACTCTCCATTTCATGAAGTGCTCTGCAGCTCACAGCTTTCTTTAAGCACAAGGGTCACAGCCATCCAGACAGGTAGGCACCCACACAGCCTGATCCATGTCTTAGCAGATCCAGTAACACAGGAATAGGGCATAATCTTTCCAGTCTTCCTCAAAACATGCAAAACCAAAAAAAACCCATCAGCTCCATGGCTGCCTCCGGTTTTGTACAGCCTATAGGTAGGTATACTTTAGGAAAGGACTATTTGCCTTAATTGCCCAGCTGCTTAAGATGCGACTTCTGAGCACCAATGCCCAAGCAAGCATCTCAAAGGGCTGCTGACCAAACACTCACCAGAAACAGTGTGCTTTACTGGGACTCATATCTGACTTGCCACACTTTGCTCTACAGCATATAAAGGAAAACAAAATGCAAAGAGATGTTGGTCATTGTCACTGAGAAACAACAATCCTCACCAACCTGAAAGATCAGATCACCCACTAGGAAAGAATTTTAATTGTCAGAACATAACCTATCACATAGAGCAACAGCACTCTGTGCTCACTCCTTCCCTACCAAGCCAAAAGATACACAGGCTCAGTTAGCTCCCATCACCAAGAACTCTATTTTAGTTTCATCTTTGCCTATATTCACTCCCCAAAACAAAGAAGTGAACTTTCCTTATCCCCCCCTTCCCTTTAAAAAAACCCAAATAACAGCAGTTCTGCCCAAGAGCAGAAGACAATGCTAAAACACAATCCTTCCCTCTGCCCTTTGTTACTTATAGACAGAAACAGCCTCTTAAACTCCATCATAATGTAAGGAGATTGAAAAGGAGAAGGAGCTGAACTCCAATTTAATGTGACTCATCTCTCTGATTCACACTTCTTCTCTAAAGCAAGCTTCCAGCTCAGATGACCTGCAAATAAAGCCCCCTGCTTTAAGAAGGTACTTCACAAACCTTAAATGCAAGCTATTCTCAGTTCTTGAAGCCGCCACAGTTTCAGGTTTTCTTTTCAGAAAATTCTGTGTAATGCATTTGAGAGCTTAACCTTACACAGCTGTCATTTCTTAGTACCTCAAGAGGTTATAACGAATGCACATTTATACTGGTAAAATGGTAGGTGTTGTAGGTCAGAGGACAAAAGTGGCAAGTCAGACTGCCCTTGACCTGTGCACCCAGGGTAGGGAACAGAGGATAGCACTGATACCCTTATCATCAGTACCCCCCAGTTCAGGTCTACACAGACACTCTAACCCTTCCACCCAGCCTGCAGCTGCCTCCATGGACCTGTAACTCCATGACCAATGGGATGCCTTGCTGCTTTGAACATTCACTTCATCCTACCTCTGCTACGCTGATCTTCTCTTCCCTTTCCTTTCTATGGTGTCAGGCAGGAAAAGCCCACAGGCTGAGCACGGAGGAGAGGGAGCAGCTGCTGCCAAACCTGAGAGCTGTGGGGTGGAACGAGGTGGAAGGCAGAGACGCCATCTTCAAAGAGTTCCACTTCAAGGACTTCAACAGGGTATGAGCATCAGTCGTATACATATTTCACAAAGTGGGACACCTGGTTTGCAGAGCAGGGAGTTCCATCTGCAAGGCTCAGCCAAAGAAACCCCTCTGTTTCTCCTGAAATGTAATGACTGAGCAATATAACCTGCCCAAGACACCAAAGTGCTTGACCAGCACATGATTTGTCTAGGAAAAGCTCCCCCAAAAGAGGAAAATCCATAGAAAACACCAGCAAAGATACAGAAAATCCCAGGCCTTCTGTTTGATTAGGTTACCTAGAAACATGCAGTGTAAAATTAACAGTAATGGGGTGAAAAACATTATATTGCTAGGTTCAGAGCTAGCTTTTCTTCTTATTCCACTGGGCAGGCCTTTGGCTTCATGACAAGAGTGGCTCTACAAGCAGAAAAACTCGATCACCACCCTGAATGGTTCAACGTGTACAATAAGGTAAGAAACGGGGATGGTGAGGCAAATGGAGATCTGCAGGGAGCATATCCTTTTCTGAGGCATAAACTAGCAGCAAGTCCTCTTCAGTGGGACCTTTCCCATCAGATGCTATTCCCTTCACATATCACAGCCTACAACTATCACTTAACAGATCCTTTCCTCCCCCTCTTTTTATGTGTCCAGCTGAGCAGTAGCTGCCTGGGTGCCAGCACCAGGGTTATGTTTTTTAAATCAGTATCAGAAGTAGCAGCAAGGGGAAAAGTTTTTGAAGAAAGAGTGAGTTGTAAAGTGGGCATAGGTGGGTGCTGTGACCAAGGGAGAGGTGGCAGCGACAGCTTGTGGCCAGGATGAGCTGTAGGGAGGAGAAAACCAGGCAAAGTGCCAGACCACCTCTTCCACCCCAGGAAATTTTGCTAACAAGCCTAGAGAAAGTAATAGCACTACCTGCCTTATCAGGTGCAAACTGTTTGCAGTGCTGGGGAAAACCATTCCTGCTCTTTCTGCCAGCAACACTTGTCCATCTGTCTGTCTGGTTTAGGTTCACATCACCTTGAGCACCCATGAGTGTGGAGGCTTATCGGAGCGAGACATCAACTTGGCCAGCTTCATTGAGCAAGTTGCAGCTTCCCTCTCGTGACCAGAAAGAGAGACACAAAGCCAAAAATCAACTGTGCCACTGCCACAACTTGTATCTCGCCTAGACAACTGCACCTAGAGCCTTCCCCCACTTCCAAGCTGGTTCCTGGATCCAGACTGCCTAACACCATGCCAAAGTCCCTGCCACAGCTCAGATGGAGGGAGGCACTTCTTGGGCATTGTGCACATACCCATCTCAGATCTTGCCACTTCCATTCTTTAACCCTTCATTAGCTGAGTGCCACCAGCCCGCAAAGTATTGAGCCTCTAAGGCTTTCAGTATACCTGCCCTTTTATCAGGAGTCATGTTACACAATTGCACCAGTAAATCTTTCGAGGGCCTGACCCCATCTAGCCACTTACTGTGTTATTTCTTCTTACCTGCTGGAATATGCTTTCCACCTAAAACATAGGTACATGAACCCTTTGGTTTCTCTGAAACATACCAGCAACTGTGATGTGCAATTTGGTTATTACCATAACCTCTCTCTAGCAGTATTATAAGCAGGCATGTGATCTCACCTCTGTTGTAGGATACCAACTGAAAATGTTTACAATAAATGTCTTAGTTAACCTAATGTCAGTTTGGAAGGAGGCCTCACTGTCAAAATTATGCCAACAGGTTTTCCCAAGGCAGGTACTGGCCTGACTGCTGTCAAGAAGGTGCTTTTGCCAGGGAAAAGCTTCCTGATTAATCAACACAAAGAAATGACATGTGCCTTCACACGCACCTCAAAGTGAACGGGATTTGAAAGAGAGTAAGATTATCAAAGCCAGAGCAGATCAGATAAAAAACTGCTTATGCTGAAGTCAGAAGTTTACCATAGCCAAGGCACAAAGACAGGGAAGGCACAACCAAAAGGCATGAAAGCAGCATAGCAAGGAGCCAGGGGCTGATTATGGTGGAATACCTCCCAAAAAGAGGTTATAGGTGTATTTAGTGGTGTAAGATCTTTACTCCAGTAACAATGATCACTACATTCAGGCAGTCTGCAGCCAAATCTCTGTGTTTCTGGTACAACAGGAACAATTTGCTATGAAACCAGCAGTAGTTGCTTTAAGCAGAACCATCTAGGAGGAATGCTACAAAGTCCCAACAGAGGTTTGTTGGTGTTTTGATTTTGGGGGTGTTTTTTTAACCCTTTAAAGTTCTACAAAGTATTAAGAGAAAATCATAGCTCTTAAAGGAAAATTTCTAGCATCTCTAAACATCACATAAGATGTAGCCATGAACACCACCTGTATCTTAACAGAATGAAAAAGTAGCCCTCAGGCAGAGTTCGTACCATTCATAAACTGCTCTCCCTGCAACAGACTAGACTGTGCATGAGCAAAGATCAGGAGCAATAGGTCCCCATTCTTTCAAATGAGCCTTGAAACGGAAAAATAAAGAGTTCAATAAGCCTAAAGAGCTAAATGCATCATTTTAATACAAACTAGGCCCATTTTCACAATCTCTTCATCTATTTCAGCCTAAAGTTTTACAGTGGCAAATTAGAGCAATACAGAATACTGCCATCAGATTAACTCATCCCATTTGTTCATTAAAAAGTCAATGTGTATTTACTGGGCAAGATATTATTCTGTTGTACACAACCTTTCCACTCCCCTCTCCTGAAGTCATCAGAAAAATGCAAATGAAATCCATGGCATGAAGACATACATCTCCTCTTGGTCCATCCCATTGGATATTCTTCAGCCTAGTACCTAGGAGCACATAAATCCCTTGGGAGTGCTTTGCAAAAGCACAGATTAAGTGTCTCACTCAGAGCACCTGAAGGTCAGAAATCTCGCAGGAATTAACAGTCAGGAAGATCCCCTCCAGGTCTAAAGTATCATCCAAGTTTCAGGTCATAATCCAGTCCATAAAATTCTCCTTTTTTGTCTTTTAAATAATTACACAGCCTTTTAATCATACCATTTTTCCAAGACCACTTCACATGATAAAGAAGATGCAGACTACACATTAGATGACAAGGATGAATAAAGAATACACATCAGTAAATTACAGTGGCCTGTTCCTGATCAGAAGATTACATTTACAGTATACAGCAAATACACATAAAACAATTAAACCCACAAATATTACAAGTGAAGCCCAGAATAGAATACATTGATTTACAAATAACATCTTCAAATACATCTAAAAATGTGAAATGGAGCACTGATCTGTTAGATCCACCTACTTCCTCAGAGGAGGCGGTAACCAGGGAAGAGAAGGGAGTTTTCTCTCTCCTTCACCTAACCCAATCCATCCACTCTTTCTTTTAAAGCAGAAACAAAAAGAGTACTTCCCTTTTTTGTTCTGTTTTGTTTTTTAAATCTCAGTTCAAAAGAGAACCATCACAGTAGCCAGACACTTAAGACTATCTCCAAAGTACTGCAAACTCAGAAATGCAGTAATGGTCACATTAGCAAGACCTTAATAGAATAAATAGGTCCAACATAAATGCTGACTGACAGAGCTGGTAACACCATCAAGACACTATCAGGCAATTCAAAGGAGATGTTTTCAGAAGGGCTCAGAAACATGCATAAGGTCACCAGTTTAAGGGCAGATGGCCAAAATACGTTTGTCTCCTAGCATAGAGAACAAACCTGTTAAAAAGCAAGTATACTTCCCACTGGGCCCAAAGCTGCACTGGTTTTTTCATCAACTTGTTAAATAACCTTAGTAACCTTCTCATTAGGTATAACTATTGTACCAGTGTGTGCTTCAGCTATGTTAAGCCAGCAAGGATCAGGTTCGGGCTAACAAGCCCACTACCACTACCTAACAAGCCTTCAGACACCCTGCACAAGTCTGTGCAAATGTGGCATGAAGTCTTCTCCCAGGTGGTGAACTCTGCCTGGGAAACTCCCAGTAGCATGCAAAAAGCTGAGAGGAAACACATGGGAAAGCCCTACAGGAATAACTCTATTGCTGTTTAAAAACTCAAGAGATTCTTTCAAGCTTGTCCTTAAGGCCCCAACTGCCTCACAAGCTGCACTGGGAAAAACTCTCTCGCCATAAAAACAGTGAAGAAAAATAGGAAGGGTGAGCCACATGCCCAAGGCTTGAATGCTTCCCACTTGCTGCATCCTGTCTAACATCTACCTCTCAGAGCTATACAAGCACCTTTATAATACTGTGAAGGGATTTGGCTCAATATAACTAATATTCTGCCTTATACACAAGAACGTCCTCCGAGGCCAGTCTGCCTTTGAGGTTTTATTCAGTAGAGTACCATAAAGAAACAACCACAGCAAAGGTTGTGGTCAACAGCTGAACCTTCAAACCCTCCCTGGCATCCCACAAAAAAAGCCAGAGAAGCGTCAAGGCACAATGGTGAATGCCCTTTTGAGAATGTGCCTTAAAAGAATCAGTGCAAAGAGCAGAGATTACTACTATTACAAAAGTCACCTTTTTATACTAAAAGATCGCGGTAAAAAAAAGTCAGCTTTGGCGCCATCTGTTTGCACATGAAGTCCATAGCCACGACACATGCCAGGGCCTGACTGACTCTACTACAGCTTTGTACGATAGTGCAAAACCTTCAAGTTATGAACAGTGAAATCACTGTTTCGCATATACCTCCAGAACTGTGCAAGGTACAACAGCACTCTATGTGGCAAATGCATGTCTTCCAGAGGAGGCAGGGAAGCAAAACAGTTACTATGTACCAGGATTTTCAGTACCATCTAGTTCCCCCTCCCTACACTACCTGCTTGGTTTCTATTTCTGATGTTATATAAACCAAGGGATTCCAGAAAAGGATTTTGTGTTGCGTATTTTTCCCCCTCAGCAGATATTGATTGCAGTCTCACTGAGATCTCTAGAGGGGATTTCAAAAAGAGTACATGACCATCTCTCTCCTTTGCCAGTTTATCGGCTCTGCATTACAATAGATATAAAGGCTCCCAGCACAGTCTGTTAAATGCAGTAGCTCGGAGGAATACTCAAAAGAAAACAAAATTTTCAATTTACTTTCTACCTTTAACTTCTGAGAAGACTGAAGCTTTGGAACACAACATGAGAGCTCAAATCTAACACTCGGCTGGCCATTGGCTGAATACCAGGTCTGTGGAAGAAGAAACAGCAAGGAATGAAGTGATATCCAAGCATACCTGAGGAATTTGGAGTTGTGGAATGGACGTTCAATTTACTGTCAATAGTTATGTTGAAAATAGGCAGGAAACCCCTAAAACTAAAGTCAGTCACGAAAATAATGCAGATTTCTAAACAGACTAAGATGGGTAAAGTTTCCAAGATCAAGCCACCATCAGACCTGCAATTGTAGGAACAAAGGCTTACTGTAATTTTTTCCCCTAGGAAACCTTCAGAACCACCCCAGTGCTAGTTGGCAAGGCACCAGCTGTTGCTATACAGTCAGTGGTGGCTGGGGGAGCCATTCATGTGCTTTTCACTGCAAGGAACATCCGTGCTGTAGAGACCATCCAAGTACGCCTGAGAAATCTCAGCTACCAAGCTTCTGTCTGGGACGGACTGAGCCATTCCATAGATGGCTCCCTAAGCAGAGAAGAGAAGGTTGTTACATGGGATTGTTAATGCCATCAAAGAAACACACTCACCCAAACATACTCTCACACTCTATGGCTGGCCTCCTTACCATCCCTGTGGTCTTGGCATTGAGATCCTTCATGATGTCCTCAATGCTGTCTTTGACATCTTTCAGGAACTGTTCAGCAACACCAGGCTTTGTGTGCAACTGCGTAATGCAGAGATGAATGCTGGGCAGGCAGAAGAGAGAAGAGAGATTAACCATTTCAAGTATGTACAGCTCCACATTTTCTGAGCAATGGACAGCAGTTTAGTCTTTCCCTGGCCACTGACAACTGTGTATCTCCTTAAAATAGCATTTCAGCAGTATAATGGGAGAAGATGATCCACTCCCTTCCAATTAAAAGTAATCCCTGCAAAATACTTGCTAGTGTAAAGTTCAGCTCTTTTGCAAAATAGCAAATCCACCTTCCTTCCTGACTTCACTATACAGGTTAAAGGCCTATAATTTTCTCACCCCATTCCAGGTACTTCTAGTGAGAAAAATGCAGCTGCCGGCCAGCACAGTAATCCTTGCCATCGTTTCCCTCGCCTCCCTCTCCAGTTTAGACAAGCCATCAGCCATACACAGCATCTAAGTTAGCATCCACCAGAAGGAACAGGGCTACTTACACCTCTGAACTATTGCTTCAGGCTCTCTAGGCTTCACCTCATGTTAAGTGAAAGTCCAAAATTTTTTTCAGTGCAGTCACATCTAAAAGCACTGGCCTCTTTTACCCACAGAAAAACAACTACCTACTTAAGGAAAGTCTCATTTGAAAACATTCATTTTACACCAAGCTAGAAATAGAAAGATCACTGAAAATGATCGGTCTTTCACTGTTCTTTCAATTACCTTCATCTTCAGTGGACAGCACAGGAAGATACTAAAAATAAATACATCTACAAACCCACAGTTAACTAACATGAGGTAACACCGTGGCTATTTATATTTTTCTGCTTGTATTAGACAGAGATAAATAGAAAGCAAGCTCAGATCTGCCCTCTGCCAGGCTCATTAAAATTACCACTGCCTTATCCTCACTGCAGTAACTGCTGTATATCAGCAATTACAAAAGTAATTCCTCCTCCCCTATAGAGGGAATTTATCAGATATGGACAACACCACTCAGCAAGTCATGACAGCTACATGGTCTGAAGATGACCATCTTGCATATCCTAGCTATGCACATCACTCCACTGGTCTCCACAAACTCACCTTGATGGAAACTGTAGGACATTTAAGTTCCACCCTTTTGCAGCTAAGAAATTAGATAATCGATAAATGTCAAAAGTGTCTGAACCGATGGAGAGGACAGACACCTCAGGCTTCCCAAGAATGAAGATGCTGTCAATTTTTCTCAGCCTTGAAAAGAAACAGGAGAAAAGAAATGACTGACCAGGGTTAGAGGGAAAAGACATTCCATCCATCTCTCTGGAGCCTTAAGGGAAAAGCTACAGAAAGCAACAGATGACAGCACATTCAAACCAAAAAATCATGCATCATCCCAGGCCATTGGGACTGGCAAGAGGATTCAGGTCATTACAGGCCCTGAAAATCAGGAAGAAATGGAAAAGACAGAAAACAGAGAGGCAAGGGAAGAAAGAATAGCAGAGAAAAACAGCTTATCAGCTCACATAGCAACACAAGCATCCCAACAAGAGAGCATAACCCTTTTTTTGTCATTCAGACTCCCCCGTAGTTATGGCTGAGGCAGAAGAAACTCTAGAAGAAAAGTCAGCTAAATGAAGATGCCTGCACCCCTCCTCTCTGTGCCTCACAGCTATCTGGCACAGGGCAGCACCCAGGAATAAAAAAAAGCATCTTCTCCCATAATTGCCCAGTAGATCCCTACCTGGCAGGTACCGTGCGATAACTGCTCCAGGGAAAAGTTGCATGAGAAATAAATGCAGTTTGGGAGAAGGAGTCCAGAACAGGGTTAAACAGTACAATCAAAATGCTAAGGCACGCACATACTCTGATTCGATGAAACGAGCCGTTTTAATGATCCTCTTCGTAGCTTCTACGTAACCCGATTCTCCTATGTGCATCAGAGTTGCCCAGCACGCAGCTATGATTCCACCAGGCCTGGAGCCTGCCACGGAGGGGGAGGCGTATATGCCTCCTTGCCAGTCAGGTGCTATAAAGAACTGGTAGCTCCTGTACTTCTTGTCGCTGTACAACACCACTGAAGAACCCTTGGGAGCATAGCCATACTGCAAGGGGCACAGAAAGCATTAAAAAGCAGCAAGAGGGCACAGGAACACATTCAAGCACTCATCGCATGCAGTCACCAAGATCCCATATTTGTACTCTGGGTTATTGCACAAAGCACCTGAAGAGAGCAGCCCCTACCCCTGCACTTCAGCACCTCTTCACATAGCAGAGCAGAAATGTGCCTAAAGGCAGGGATGGCACTGGGAATCACTACCCAAAAGTGAAAGCACTGGAAGATCTTTCTCCGCAATTCTTACCTTGTGGGTATCAGCAGAAATACTGGTCACACCTTTTACGCGGAAGTCAAATGAATGCTTTAGAGGGAACCCTGCCTTGTCCATGAAAGCAATGAGAAAACCACCCAGGCAGGCATCGACATGGAAGGGAATTTTGTATTTCACCGCAAGCTGTGTGTGAACAAGAGACTCTAGTGAGTAACATGCAATAGGCAAGAAAACGACGTGGTTAGGGTGCTCCAGTCACCAAAAGGTACTCTGCATTCACAATTAAATGTTTCCTGGATTGTTTGAGAGCATCGTGCCACTCTCCAGACACTGAGGACAGGAGACCTTGAAGGGCTGGCTGCTTGTGGGATGCCTTCTTCTGCCTTTCACACATGCAAAGATTGTCAGCGAGAGGAAAAAGAACATCACATTCTGGCAGTTTGCTGTATTTGCCAAAGGATGTGACAATGTGGTCTGAATATCCGCAATAAAGTGTAAGGGTGTGATCCAAACAAAAAGACGGTCAGAGGCCCTGGCTGGTTACATACAAAATAAATAACTGGAGCATAGAAAGAAAAATCAAGAGATATGCTTGTAAAATAAGATCCCAGCCCTGTGACTCCTACTGCCTCCATACATTCCTCAGACTTCTGTGCCAAGTTTGCTACAACCAGTAGGGTCTAAATCAAAGCCTTTCCACTAGGGTGGACTATTTTGCTGCTACTTCATTTCAGGACTATTTTGCTGTTATTTCCTTTCAGGTAGCAAAGGATGAGCCCTTCTGGCTGGTTTCACAGTGGGTGCGTCAGAGCAATAAGCCACATACACAACACATACCTTCAGTTACAGCAGAAGTTTATGGCAGACTTGAGAGTTCAGAGACAAAGCATGTGCAAAAGACTTGCTGCTTTGCCTTGCTATGACACACCAAATGCACCAGCTCTGGGGTCCAAAATCCAGTCCCACGAAAACAGCTTTACAACAGTGCCCTGGGGTAATATCTGGTATTTAGAGCTCACCTTTTCACAGCAATTAAGAATAGGGGGGGGAAAAAAAAAAAAAGTCCTATATTCATCCTCACTCCAAACTGCGTCCTACATATGCTGCTGTTGGTTAACACTTGATCTGAGGACAATAATACTCTCCCAAGCAGCCTGCTCCTCCCACCAGATTCACTGGTTAACATCCTGGAACACCCCTGATGCTCTTGTACAGAAGGAGATGCTGGGTTTATTGCTACAGCACCCAAGCCCCAGGGGTGCCATACCTCTGCCACCTCTTCAATCGGGTCCATAATTCCATGAGGGAACTGGGGAGCGGAACAAACCAGCATGGCTGTGTTCTTTGAGATAGCTCTCCTCATTGCCTGAAGATTTAAAGAGAGAAGATGCTCATATTCCATTTACCAAGTGCCTGCCAAAAAAGATAAAAAGTGAAAACATGCAGCATCTGGCCTTAAAAAACAACGCACAAAAGCCCGTAAAAAGCAAAGCAACGAGTTACAAGAATCAGTAGATATCAACTGAGTCATTTAACTCATCCACTTGGAAATACTAGAACAGTTTTGTTCTCCCACATCAGCAATTTGGGGCTATTTCTGAAATACACAAATTATTGGATCCTATGTAATCACACAGGCCAAAAAGATGGTTTACATCCCATTATTTCAAACAAAACCTTATCTGCAATGACAAGTACTTACTCCTGCATTTTTATTTCCAGGAAGCATTCATTCCTCTCTGTTCACTGACTTGCTCCCTGGATAGGCAGATTTCTTGCTATTTGCTATACAATGCCAATGCTAATTTCCCACAGAAAGAGTGCTGTGCTGCCTAAAGCGATACCTGAACATCCACTTCCATAGCCTTGGTCAATGGTATGTGAATCAACTTCAGTCCAAAGTAGTGTGCTGCTTTGTCAAATGCCGCATGAGCACTCACTGGGACCAACCTAGAAAAGTAACAGATTGCATGTGTCAATACAGGCAGCACCTAAGCTTTACGACGAACAGGAGGGGAAAAAGCAAAAAAATTTAACCTGTAGATATTTGTGTGTGACAGATGTGTCACAAACAGCCCAACTGCATGTTTCAACTGGCCCAAAATCACACAGACAAAAAACGCAAAAAGTTGGGGAAAATACTCTCATTTTCTGAGCTATCATATCTTTATCAGGGCCATTAATAGCATGCAAAAATGTTAGAGAGGGAAGAAAAGAACGGCAGGAATTCAGCAGAAGATGAACACCAGTTTTCATCTCTTCTTACATTTTCCTCTCATAAGCAATTAACAGAGAAACATTTTTTGATGCACTGTCTAGAAAAAAGAAGGACACTAGAGAGAGCAAATCCTTTATTAGCAGTGTAACGTTTAGCACAATTCTTCCTTTCAGCTCCAACCAGCCCAACTTTAGTCCTGGAGTTTTCAGGCTAAACCTTCTTTGAACTGAATAAATCCAAACCCTTAAACACTTCAAAGGGCCTGACAATCTCTGCTCAAGAGCGGCCCAAAGCTGATATGAGCAGGCTCTGTCCAGAGCAGCTCATATCAAAAGGTATTGCCAAAATACATCTGCAAAGAATAGCTACTGTAGCCCCCCAGCAACATTCATGTCTCCCAGGCTGCTTGGTTTCCTGTGCTTTTGCACTAGCTCTTTTGACTCAGGTTTCTCTCCTTCAGACACAGATAGACAAGGAGGAGATAGTAATGAGCTATGAAATTAAGGATTATTAAGGTCTAGCAGCCACCTCAACTCAGAAAAACAGCAAATCCCATGAGCCCCCAAAGCAAAAAGCAAGATGCAGAGTTATTGCTCACATTTCTGGCTGTTTGATGCCTCTCTCATAAGCAAGGTCTCTGTATGCCTTGCAGGCCATCAAAATACTCTCAGTCCCTCCAGATGTCATCTGTTGTGAAAAAAGGAAGCAAACAAGAAAAACAACCACTTACATGGATGCTGCCACAGCATCTCTGTCCAGAGATGCTTCAGAGGCAAGAGATGCACAGGACAACTCAGGTTTTCAAGGGCAGCAGAAGCCACTAAACAGCTCAAGGTAGCTTTCTGACATTCAGCTTGAAAGCGCACATTTAAGTAAATGTTGGCTCTTCAATTTAAAGGTGAAGGAAAAAAGGGAAAGCAAACAAACAAAATTCAACTCAAAAACCTAACAAGAGGAGATCATGCTGCAGTCACTACCTGGCAAACATGACCACGTCCCATGAAACTGCCAGTACATATTTAGCTCTTGATTACCAGGGGATTGTTTACCTGGATTACAGATTAACTATGCCATGCATATGGAAAAAACAAACTTGATTCTGTATTAAGTCAACTGAAGTCCAGCAGGGTTTATTAGGTCTGGAGCAGTGCCATGCTGAGGCACAGAGCCAGCTCAGGGTTGGCTCTGCTCCTGAGCCACAAAACCTTCCCAGAACCTGTAACACTGCAGAGCAGAGAGTTCCCTCCAACCTTTTCTCTGCAGAGGCCAGCACAGGTCTGGTCACACCAGGCCAGAGCTTCTAAGCCCTCAAGGACAGAAGAAATTTTACACCAGAAGGAATTTCTGCATTACTTTCCCAAGCAAGTCCCTCAGTACCCACACAACCCACTATCTGTGCTTTCCCAGCCCTCTTTACCCTGACCATAGGAGAATAAGGAGGTTTACCTCGGAAGGTGGAAGAGAGGAAGGTACACATATAAGCCATTTGATAAAGTTTACTGTTGGAAGCTAGAACTCAAGAGCTCTTGAAAATAAATAAACAAAACTCACAGGAAGAAATTCCTCAAGTGGAAGGACTGTCTCTTGTTGGCCAGCCTTTATGGGTTCTGACATGCAGGGGACAGAAAAGTGTGTGGGCATAAACCTTCCAAAGTAAAATTTTAACCTAGTAAAATGTGAGATTGGTTTTTTCAAGCAGCCTGCAGGACTGACTGACAGCTATGCTGGGCAAGCCATAGCTTGAGGACTGGGGGTACAGAAGTACATGTGAAAGAGAGGAATCAAAAGCTACTTACAGCACTTATGGAGGACTAATTTTGATCCTAGTATCTACTAAACCAACTGCAATTTCCCCTTTTAACCTCTTCCCTCCGAAACATAAACATAAAAAGGATCACATTTGCATGCCTCCAGACATCTGCTAGTCTGGATTTTCCTTTTTTTTTTTTTTTCCCAGCTGACATAGCTGCAAATCCCTAAAACGCAAAGAAGAAGTGTGACTGCAAGAGAATGACTAAACGTTAAGTACAGATATATGGAACAAAGTTCACAGGCACACAAAACAGTCTGCCACATTTGTTCCAACATGATCCAAGCTAGCAACAGCTGCCACCACAGGCAGTGTGGAAGTGACTGTCACACCACAGGCAATTTCTGCTTTTTATGGTAGTTTAAAAGCAACAGCTGTCGCAGATAAACCCTCACAGAGCCTAACACTGGATGAAGAAATTGTCGCATTTATAGTGAAGGAAATAGATGGCAGCAGGAACACAATGCCCTAAGAGTTTTATAGGCTGTGTCACTTAAACCACGACAGTCGCTCACTTCTCAACCTTCTTACAAAAAGATCTGCGAAGTTGTCAGCTACTACCTTCGGGGAAAAAAATCCAGCTGGTATAACATGGACTGCCAGGTGGGAGAAGAAGAATGAGTTTATCACATACTTGTAACATTGCTTGCAAAATTGCTTACAATATTGCAATGATCATGAAAATTTTGCTAGGCGTGATTTGGGGATCTTGGTATTCACATTACTGAATGCCCCGGCACAAAGACAGGTATGCAGATGACCACAAAGAAAGCTCATTCAGGCTACGGAAAATCCACTGAATCCAAGCTGAATTTCAGCCAGATCAGCATCCTAAATTGGCCCACAATCACCATATTGGTACCAACATGAGTCTCCACCACAGTAGGTATGCCAGAGCAGCTTGATCTACAGCAGCACCTTTAGTGTAGCATCTCTAGAACAGTAAAAACCCTTTTGGTCTATGCAGTTGATACCTGCAGAGAGAGAGTCTGCTCCTTTACAGGAGGCTTTGTCAGCCTAGCTCTCAACAGCAAACTCATTCTGCTATAACCAGGGCTTGAATCACTGTCACGGGATGGAGCTTCCCCACGACCTGCAGCGCACCGGCAGCTGGCCAACATGCAGTGATTCAGCACCCGCCAATGGCTTGCACAAGTATTTTTTTCTCTCCTCTAAATAAAAGCCCACAGGCTCAAGCAATGCCATGGGGAGAAGGGGCTGGAAACAGGCACTGTTTTAAGCAGCTTTTCAACCCTGCACTATCTTGAAAAGCCAGGCAAACTGTGCGGAAAGCACAGGGAAAAATCTCTTTCCTGCTTTCTAAACTCAGTATATCCCTTCTGTTGCTCTCCCCACTCCAAATACCAGAGCTCTGGAACCTCAGCATTAAATCAGCAATAAGAGTTACAGTTTCTGTTCAAGGATTTCTTTGGCCACACCACTTGCATATCACTGTCAAACTGTCAGATGTAAAAGAACCACTTAATCCATGGTCTCCAATTTTTTCTTGTATTTTCAACTTAGGAAACACATCTATTCAGACCCTGGAGACAAAGCTGACCAAAAGTTTCACAACATTTTACCCCATGAATACGAAGGCAAACTACAATTTGTTTCTAAGGTAGCACGGGAGTAAAAATACACCACAATTCACTGCTTGGTCATAATGTACTGGCAGACTTGCATAAAACCTCTGTAAACCTGCAGGTTGTAAATTCCACTAGTTGTCTCTCTCAAGGTGACCCACTTATCACTACAGATAAAACCTGACACATCTGCAGAGTTTTAACCCCACCAAGACACATCACTCACATTGCACTGTTAAAGCCCTACTTCATACGTGCAGCCAGCACTACAACAAAGTTTGGAAGCCCCAGAGTTTAGGGGGAAAGGGACAAGATGGTTTCCATAGGAGGCTTAGGTTTGCATTTGCTGATTTTGCCTCCTCCCTCATTTTCAGTGGCTGAGTAAGTGCAAAGAAGAATTCCGAGAGAAACCAACATCAACTACACATGTGTGCACACCCCTTATTCCCCCACTACGTTTCCCTGAACTTCAAAGCTGCCGTTTCTTTTTAAGTTCAAAAACCTACTAAAAAACCAAATCATTGAAGCTTGCATAAAAGTGATGATTTCTCCCCAAATTAGAAGGGAAATCCACAGCACTGCAAAACAAAGCACCTTGTGAACAGGAACATACGCATACATCAGACAAGAACAAACTCCTCCATTCCTCCTCTGTATGCCAAGGTTAATTAGTCCTTTCAAATCACTGCAAGAATACGATTAGAATCTCCTGGGCACCGAAAATCAGCAATGCCCGCCTCTTTGCTCTCGTGTAACACAACTGAAAACAAGAACAAAAGTAGTAATTAGTGAGAAATAGGAAGCATCCATCCACTGCTGAAAATGATTACTTTAAAAAACTGCTTAAAAAACCTGGAACATCTCTCCATGCAATTTAAGGCAAAAGGCATGCCAGCACACCCCTCACCACAAGGGCATTGTTAGCAGTTTTATGCCCACATTTAAATGAAGGAGAATTATAGCCCCCACCTCTCAGATAAAGGCAGCTCCTGTAAATAATGCAAGCTGCTCATCTGATTTAACATTCTGAAATCTAAAAAGGCATGTTTCATTTTAACATTTATTAAACACACTGAAAACCTTCAAAGAGGAAATGGGGAGACCGCTCTCCAGAGATCCTGCTTAGGAAGACGCCCACATGACACAGGGCAGGACCACAGAGAGATCCTCAGGCTGCTGAAAGTCCTGGGAACAGCACAAATGTGCCACTGCTGCTTTTCCCAGACAGAGCAGCAGAGTATAAAACCCAAAAAATGCTGTTTTGCAACATGTTGTTGAAATCAGAGCACAAAGGAAGTGAAACTGCCTCACTCAGAAGCACAGACAAAACCTTTTAGTGTTTTCCACATAGCACAGCCACACATACACTCTTCAGAAACACCAACAAGCTCCATCTGTCTTCAGGGACCAGCATCAGCAAAATTGGACAAGCAGTCCCAGCTGCTTAAATCAGATTAGTAAATACACTGGATGGGGATCTGGCACTAAGATGCGCTGCTACTCAGAGATGACAGTGAAGAAATTAAGGAAAAAACACCCCAAATGTTTGTCTTGATTTTCATCACTGCAAAAGCTGACTTGAGTAAACAAGGAGCCTTCTCAGTAGAAAAAGCCAGGAGCACCTCCTGAACAGATCAATTTGAAGATGAAGATAAATCACAGCATTGTGCCCTCCCTAGTTTAGCCATCTCTCTGTTTTACAGCCTCAGTGATTACTGAAGCTTAACTATGGCAGTCTGAGCAACCAGCTACAGCAGGGCCTTCCAGAGACAGAAAGCATAGCACCAATCTGGAAAAAAAAACCCAACAACAAACCCTCTTTTAAAATGACTTTGTAACTGTTCAAAGCCTCCAGAAGTAATTCTGAAATGTTAATTCTGTTTGGGAGAGAAAAAAATAAGAGAAGTCTTTGAACCCAGCTACTTAAAGAGCATGTGACCTCCACATTTCCACCCACATCTCTCCATCGATGAGTAGCAACTCTGGACACTTTACAGTCAGGAAGGGCAACATGGGAGGAAGACAAGAAGTCCACTAGAGATACTCATTTGGACAAGAAAATTACAGGGATGCAATTAGGGTATTGCAATAGGGTACACAATTAGGTAAAAATAATCTTCTGTTTCCGGCCAATCAGCTTTTCAACCCTCCCTCTCATCATGCAGATTTGACTGTTCAACCAATTAGAATGTAACTGCCACAGGCTGCATGTTCATCTGTTTACTTTGCTTCTGCTTGAATCTTAACCATAGCTTTATGTCATGATCCTCTGGAATGAGGGGAAGACAGAGGGAAAAGCTGTGTTCTCCAGAGAGCATCTGTGGAGGTCTCATGTTAGCTGTGATCACCTTCTTAGTGTTCTGGAGCAGTTTTTTTACCTATTCTGAGCTTCCCCTCTTAGGCAATTCTACTTTCAGATTTCAGTGAAAGAGCACACAAGGCCAAGGTTGACACATTTACAACACATGCTTTATATAACAAAAACTGCACACACATTGCAGGCTTCAGCAAGCAAAGTCCTCCAAGCATACGATAAGTGTCACAGAGCTATCAAACTATTGTATCAATTGACACCTCAGCTGCTGATAAAGTTCAACAGCTTTAGAAAGAGCCTCTTCCCCACTCCAAGGATAATCTAACCAGTGTCCTCAGCACTGTAAGCCAGGAAGGATATGAGGTGAGGTTAAATGCTTTTTATAAGCAAAAAGGCATGTTCCTTCTCTAAACTTTAAGGTAATACAAAGAATACAATCCTAAGAGGACAAGTTAGGCCACAGGGTGTAACCTCCTGCTATCAAAGGCAAATCACATCTTATACTCTCAGACACTGCACAGTCAAGTTTCATCTTCAATCCAGTTGGAGTCTGGTTGAGTTACACTTGTTACAATGCTACTCCAGTACTTACCTCCTTAACATAACCAACATTTCAACTGTCAGGTTAAGGCCATTCAAGGCCAGTTCACCTCATAAGCTCTTGTATCAGCACCCTTCCCACGCTGATTTTCAGTCACTGCTGGCCTCCCTCCCTCTACAGACAGCAATCACCTCACATCCAGTCTCTGAAAAATATTGTCTGGATTCTTCTCACAAACAGAACTACTTCACAAGTTATTAAGCAGCCTGTTCATATGCCAGCTGCACCTGACCACCATGCTAGGAGATAAGATCTCACTGACCCCCACACCACATAAACAGGGAAGAAATTTGGCCTAAGGAATTCGAGATCCTTAAAAACGACAAGAAAGAGAGGAGCATAAGAAACCATAGCTTATTTTCATAACAATAATTCACCATGCAACTTCACATCTTTTGCTCATTGACCAACTCTGAAAACATCAGTTTATAAACACCTATCTGGACTCTTGCTAGGAACACTATCAAGGCTTTAAAACTGGTTTTCACCGCAGTACACTGAAAGCCCATGTAAGCCTGGAAAGTCAGCTTTCCAGCTGGACAGATGACAATACATGCCATGCCTGCTTGATCACCAACACTTGGAGCTGTTTGTTGGTGACTAGCCAGCCAGCCAGCCTTGTCCTCAATCTGAGCATTCTGGCAGGCTCACAGATTTCCAGTTCAGAGGTTGAAACTGAGGGGAGCTACTCAAAATGACACTGCTCTGCTCACCATCTATCCTTGACAACCAGACAGGCTACATTACACTAGTTCTCTCTTTTTCCAACTGCCATTGAGCCTGTATCATTTAAGAGTGTGAAAAAAAGGCTGAAGTAAATGGCCTTGTCCAGAGAACTACTTCCTTGAGTCAAATAGTCTCTCATAAAGCTTCACCAAGAGGAGAAATTATCAGTTGTCTTCCGTACAACTACGTTGGCATAGCATATACCAGGATGAGCCTAACCTCCACCTAGACTGGATAGCAGAAGGTGCATCTGCGTATCCAAAATGTTCAGGAGACACATGAAGACAGGCTACTTACAGCACCACAAGAGTTGGGGCCCCCATTGAAGAGTGTACAGGCAACCCTCACTACTTCTGCTTCCATCTTCCTCAGACCAGGGAATATATCCGGATGGAGAGGATTACTCCAGGCAAATTCTTCATACACCTCCAGAAAACAAAGGCAGAAAGTTAGCCTTGCAGATGAAACATTGGATTATCAGTGCAGATTTGAGAACTTACTATATGCACTGTATAAGCAAATTAGCTGCAGTTAGCTGTAACAATACTGCAGATCTCCTTGGACTTAACTCCTGCTGCAAGTAAATATCACAAGCCAGGAAGCTACAGCTGAGGGGTGGGAAAAAAAAAAAAAATCATTTGTTTGTCTAGGGCATTCTGACCTCTGGAGTTATTCTGTAACACAGCAACACTTCTTGTTTTAAAGACAGGTTTAACCATTTATCTATTCTTAAAAAAGAACACAATATGCACTCTATGATTTCTTTAAGAAAGGCAGGCCAAAAAATTACTTTGCAGAACTAGTTTTCAAGTTTACTATTAAAGGAGAATTCTGAAGCAGCTAGAAAAGCACAAATGCCCACCCACACCACAACAAAAGTGGCTGTGGAAACCAGTCTTTCATGCTTGTTCTGCAACTGTGGACTTCCAGCATAAGGCTGGAACAGACCGGTTCCGGCCTCCTGAAGTCAAGATCAAAAAGCAACTGCAGGGATGTTAAAAGAAATACAGAAGAATAAACCAGCGAATAATCAGCACAGAGGGAATGTTTCCACAACATTCAATCCAAGCTGAGGCCCCTCTAGAAAGGCTGCTCTGAACTCCATGTTTCCCCAGAAGTGGCAAAGAAAATGTCAACGCACACAAGAAAACAGCAACAGCAACCACCAAACAGCACTCTTTACAGCTGTTATAAAAGCTTTCCCAGGAGCAAGAAGGCTAGACTACCCTTGCTAGCAAAAAACCCTCTTGAAGTAGATATATTTGAAAACAGACCTTTGGGCTGTTTAGGTTATTTTCCAACCTTCTCAAAAGGAAAAGTTCCGGAGTAGTTAAACAGACCTAACAAAGACACCACTGAAGCATGCCAGTGCTCCATTGTTGGATGATTTTGACCACATAGTAATGCCAAAAAACATTTTTCAAACTTGTATTTTGCTTAAACCAAGAGGAATTTAGTATTGCTTAGTGAAGCTGTTCCAGTTCAAGGGTTCCACAGTCTCCCAGTAACAGGACAGGCAAAGATACTTTCACCTCAGCCCACACTAAAGGCACATATGTCAGGAGGCTTGCTGAAGCTGATCTACAGCAATTTTATCCTTCCACCATTCCCTGAGTTCGAAGGTCAGAACCAGTTTCCAGTTCAGTTGTTACCAGCTTTGTACTTTTTACATCTCATGTGATTTGATTCTAGTTATCTGTATTTTCTCAGAGACAGTCACTTGCCCAGGTTTACCCTAAATGCTTTGCTTAATTCCCCTAAATTCACCTTCCACCTACATTTATCCTAGGCTCTGTCTTTATAGTTCAGCAGTCTTAGTTTCAGATCTTCCCTATTTATTTTGAAAGATGCTGCAACAGTGTTGAGGGGTTTCCAGTCACCCTGAAAACTCTAAGGATATCTTCGAAGATGCAGTTATACTGCTTGCACTTTACCTTCACTAGCAGATGGGTGAGTTTTTCTTCACCACTGTACACAGTCCCAGAGACTTTCCCATCCTGCCAACGTACATCCCCTGAAAGAGAACACCACACTGCTTGCAAACACAGCCATTCTCAGAAAGCACATAGAAGTGCACAGAGAAGTCTCCTCTGAAAATGAGGATTCAGTTTTTGAGATCTTTCTGATGAGAAACAAGTATAATTTTTGTGCCACACAGATAGATGTGTGTGACACTAAGCTTCTGGCATCATGTATCCCATGAACTTAGCAAACTGCAAATAAATGATGACTAAAGAGAACACAAACATCTCACTGCAGCAAGCAGTTATAGTAACACGTAATCCACTTAATACCCATTCAGTCTCTCCAAAACTGCTGTCCAACCAACTGAACTCTAATTTGGCTAAAGTTAAAGACACTTTCAAAGAGCACCCATCACCACTACAAGCTGAGAAGAGATGGGAAGGCCAAGCTTGCACTGCTAAAACCTACAGTGCTGAGCACCTCAAATTTCACCTAAAATGATATGATGCTGAAGCTTTAACAAATGAGGGCAGATGGATGGAACAGCATCAGCAGTACACCCTGTTGAAAAGTGCTTCAGCCCACTGTCCAATGT
This sequence comes from Psittacus erithacus, assembly GCA_009867235.2. Classification (NCBI taxonomy): domain Eukaryota; kingdom Metazoa; phylum Chordata; class Aves; order Psittaciformes; family Psittacidae; genus Psittacus; species Psittacus erithacus. The sequence goes on along the minus strand of WYDI02022565.1, from coordinate 92,638 downwards.
GATTGTACTTAAGTAGCTTTCTACCTCCAAACACCCCAGCAGTGTATTTCCACTTGTTTGGTTATTTGCTCCCCTCTCCTAACTGTCAGCCTTTATAAAACTCAAGGGCATCAGCTTCACAAGCATATACAATGTGAATATAGTCACAATCCAGGCCTCATTTCTAAGGAACTTTCACAGGGGAGTGTCTGAGAAGGAGGGAGCCATGGGAAAATTAAAAAGGAAAGAACCAGGTGAAGGAAAGAAATAACCATTTGAGGGAAAACACACACAGATGCTACAAAAGCAATACATAAAAGTAGAAAAGTAAAAAGTTATTATAGGATACTCGCCTACAAAATGGTTTCTGAATTTGGAGTAGATGCACTGTTCTAGCAGAAAATTGAAGATATTTCTCAAATTTTGAATAGGAGCAGAGCAGTCATATCTTCTCTGCACAGCAAATCACCCAGATTTGCTTACTGGAAGTAACAGGTACATAAATTGGTGTGAAGGTATTTACATGAGTGAGGCAACTCAAGTTTCAGACACTGCTCAAGAAGCCAGAAGAACATAATGACTCTGTCTTCCTTAAATGGCTTTTTGAGTGCAAACCATTGTGACTTTGATTAAGAGAGACAGTCTCGGAAATTCCCTAAAAGTCCTACTTGTTGGTTGGTTGGTTTGTTTTGGGGTTTTTTAATTGTGAGTATTCCCTGGAGCTTCACAGAAAACACACTTCTGGTAAAGTCAAACATCAAGGCAACTGCTCAGAAACGTAATCAAAAATACATCCAAGTAACTTCCTCCCATCATGAGTCTAGAATTCTTGGGGTAAGAACAGAATTTCAATGTAAATACCCAAGTGCAGTATTAGAAGTCATGAATACTGATCTTAGTCACTTCCACAAAGAAAAGAGACAAAAATCTGCAAGCAAAAAACATCAGGGAAGAAATATTTACGATGAAACCATGAGCAGGAGTCATCAGAACTCATTTAAGAAGTAAGCTTAATGTCAGAGCTATGAAATAGACCCACCTCTGCTGCAGTAGAGACTCACATTCATACCTTTTGAGCTGTACTCTTTCATCTTCTTTAGTACTTCAGGCTGACTCATGCCTTGTTCCGGCAGTGCTTTGATATAATCCTTTTCATCTTTCAGGAAGGATAAACTGGAAGTAACATCATTCAAGGCTTCATCAATCTTCTTTTGAATCTACAAAGAAAGGAAAATACTATCAACAAAGGCACTGGACATATAAATAATTGTTGAATGCATGCAAGACTGAACTCACTAGCTACATCCGTACTATCAAGAGGAATAGACAGGAACTTCATCTCTATGAGCAAAAAGCATAGCAGAGTTCACAGCCACACAGTTCAACCTCTCCTTCCTACCAACCTCTCCCTCCAAAAAGCTGACTAGAATAGCAAACTGGCATACACTAGTCTCTAAACCACCCTGGAATTGTCTGTGGGAATGGTAGCTGGTTTCAGCTGGGGTAGAATTAAATTCCTTCCTAGTAGCTAGTGCAGTGCTGTGTTTTGGCTTTAATCTGAGAACAATGCTGATAACACACAGATTTTCAGTTGTTGCTAAGCAATGCTTACTCTGATCAAGGACTGCTGAGTCTCTCATGCTTTGCCAGTGAGAAGATGCGCAAAAAGCTGGGAGGGAGCAGAGACAGGACACCACACATGTTTAGAAACTCTTGAAAATAAAAGCAATAAAGAAATCTCCACTACAGACACAGGAGATTTCTTTCTTCCCACCCCCACCTTACATTCAGGAGGCCCAGATTTCTTCTTACAACACATTCCAAAGTTGAGATTCTTCTTCCAGGCAACATAGGGATTGGAATACTATCAGCTTTAAAGACTTTTGGACATTGGAATGCCTCGAAGTCAAGGCCTCCTGTAAGCAACTGAGAGGTTATCAGGTATCAGCCTACCAAAGAGCAGGAAGAGTACACAGATAGGACACACCAGGAGTACTCTGGCACAGGACAGCTTAACAGCTCTAGCCGTTGGAAGGAACAAAATAGGGATTGCATACAAGAGGCCCAGAACTTTTCTAAGAGGCAGACAAAAATACAAGCAGAAGAGAACAACTCATTAATTCATCTGATCAAAGGCTACTCAAGTCAGAAGGTAAAAGATGGAGCACTTGGTAAGACATAAAGGGGGGATGCTAGTCCCTTTCAGAGGGCTGGAAGAAAAACTTGAGAACCACTTCTATGTCCATAGCGAAAGGAAAAAGTTCCTCTTTGCTACCCTCATTTGACAAAATTGCCTATAGCAGATCTGACCCCCTGAATCAACGTGTAAATATGGCAACATATCAAGCAAAAAGAAGCACAATCAAGTATGATACCAACATTTACTAGGTAAAGTAAACCAAGCTGTGTATTTCTCAATCATTAAATCATTAACATGCTAACATGCTCATTTTGTAGTTTCAAGTTTTTATGCAAAAAAAATCCCGTCTCCCAAACATTAGTTTGTCTCATTTTAATGATTACAAGAACTACCAATATCCCTGAACTATAACCCCAACTATTGCTAATAGGTATCTGAGCTCTAAACTAATCAGGCCAGTCATCTGATTAAAAAAAATTGCCCTTCCATGTTGCACAACAAACACCTGGCTATCTCAGACTTGCTCAAGAGTAAGACAGTTCCAGAAACAACAAATTGAGTTTAATCCTGTCCCCCCTTCATCCATTATTAAAATTATTTTCTAAAAATCAAACAACAAGGAAATGCTACTGGAAAATTCTGTAACCACATTCACTGATTCTTTGTTTAAAAAAAAAAAAGCAGCAGCATGCCTATTTATGAGAGTGATACTATGACAAAAAGATTAGGTAGAAATTATATCTTTCATTAAACCAGGTGGCAGCAGAAGACCGTCCAGACCTATATCCTCAGATCACTATAATCAAGTAACATGACAACAAAGATGCATGGAACTCTAAGTTCTCTGAGAAAGTTAAGCAGGCTGAAACAAGGACCTGGGATAATATTAAGAGAAGTGGTTAAAATACTCACTATAGCCCCAACAAATGGCATTTTTCTCAGTAGTTTAAAGAACTGTTTTTTAGTTCGGGATGCTAAACCTGAAAAACAAAGAGTCAGAAATTAACCTAAGATGACTCACAAAACAACAACAAAAAAACCAAACAGAATCAGAGCACAGTATTTCAGATACAGCCCATGACACAGGCTCAGTATTTCTGATCCAAGCTAAAATAACACAGTGACCAAGGGGACATGGTGAGACAGATGAGCATATCAAAGAGCAAGGTTCAGAAGTGGACCATGCTAAAGAAACATCAGGCTTGCAGAACAGTAGCCACCTATGGGAATCAATAATTTGACTCAATTTTTTTACTAACAATGGAATTTACACCCACATATGGAATTTTACAGGAAAGAGACAGATTTTATAATTTGCTAAAGTGAAGTTCTCTAGCAAAAAAGAAAAATACTCGTTGAAGTTATTTTCTGCCTCTTCAAATGAGAATAGTACTGTAACACAAAACCACTCAGCAACGTGAGGGTCCCAGAACAAAGGAGGAAATAGTACTTCATCCATAATGTGACAAGGATCTGACTGGTGTCTGGCCATTCAATATTGGAAACACATGATGCAATGGGAGGCAACTCAGGGGAAGAGGACAGACAAAGGGAAGAGCAGAAATTCCACCACAGCCCACATACTAGAATGAGAGAAGCCACTGATGACAAACACCAGCAAACTCCTGGGGTAGCTCAAAAGGCAGGAATGAAATCAGGATGACAGACACTTTATAGCCACCAAAAACGCATTTTGAGTCCTACAGGCATTTCAGTTGAGCAGCAGCAGTTACAGAATGCTTACACCAAGAAATAAGTAAGCAAACTTTAAAAATCGACCATTTCAGGACTTTGCAATTTTATCTACATTTCCCACACACACTTCATATATATTTCGAAATGCTACATAAGAACAGTAATTGCAGTGTGGCACATTCTGTAGCAAATACTCATTAACATTCTGACAGTAACATTTCTATTGCATATTTCAGTGTGCACAGTTTTATTAAGAACTTCCACAGTGAGAAGACTGCAAACTCCAGAAAAATTCAGACAATCTGATCTTGTAACAGCTACTCAATAATTTAAAAATACTGCGCAGCAGTACAAATACTAGCCAAGAAGCTAACTTAGTCCTGTACTGAGCAAAAGCTTCATACCATTTTGTCTCTTTCATAGATTTTCCCGCTATTTAGTTACTCCCATCCTTAAAATTAAAAAGGCTAGTTAAGGAACAGAGAGGCACAGGAGTAAACATTAAGTTAAAAACTTCTATTTTTAACAAATTGCTATTGGAGTGTAATCCTTAGGCCTGCAAGAACTGAAAGGCACCATGCTCTCCTCTGAGGGCAAAGTAGCTATCTCTGACCATCACACAGCCAGAGAAAATGAGGCTCATCAAAAGAGATCACACTGAAAAGCTGTCAATATCAGAAATCACTCAAAACAGGAAAATGCTCCAGGGATGTGAAGAATCCACACAACGCCACCAGATGCAATTATCTTGAAGATCCTGAAGCATGCCTCCAACACTAAATCAAAACCACATCTTCTTCTCCAGCAGGAAGGGAAACAGTCAAGAGCAAGGGTTATCTAGACACTTTGTACATATGACTAAGCTCACAAGAACCCAGCTCTCATAAATTCCCCAGGTTTGGAGCAAGAAGAAAGTGTTGCAACAAGCAAATGGTTCAGCCAAAGCCAAAAGAAAGACAAGAGGAAGGGAAGGAGATGCAGGCACATGCCAGGCTGGCCTACCACACCCCCTAAAGGAATGGGGGTGTTTCACTGATCAGACAGGCCTTGACCTTAATTTGGAAGAGGGTTTTGTTGATACTAGTTGACAGCAGAAGGTCTGTTTTAACAAGTGTTTGGCCTTGCTCCACCTTCTTTCTTTCCACTGCTTAGGAACAACTCTGTTCCCCCTCTTGCCTCCCTCCAAACATAATACCCCATTTCAAATACTTACTCTCAGACTGGAAGAGAAAGCCATGCAACCATACACTCATAAGTGTAGAAGAAAGCGTCAACCCAATCAGTTGCCAGGGTTCAAGTCCATCACACTGGGCATTCACAAAGCCTGTTGCTTTCTCCCAATACATCTGCAGGATTTCCTTGTATGGAATAAGGGCATCCTGTGTAAAGGAAAATGAGAATAGTACTGAGAAAAGTTCAAATGCACACAAACAGGGCATCAAAAAGATCTGTGAGTCTACTATCAATTAAAGAGGTGCTTTTCTGTATGCAGACCTCATGCTTTCCTTAATTCCTGCAAATAGAACAGGTTAGGAGATAGTTGTCACTCACTTCCAGTCAAGAGCCACTGATAAAAACACACTTCTTGATGGACTTCGTATATTCAGAGAGAAATTCGAAGGGCACACAAGAAAAATAAAAGCTTCTCAGTCCCAAGACTCATCACCAGATCTTACTATGACAAAGAGAAGCAACTGTATTAATGTTTTTTTCCAAAGAATTATCAGGTGGCAAGTGAAGGCTTAACTACTGCAATACACCAGTCAGAAAGCAGCCACGATTCATCAGGTACCACCAAAACAGGTCTGTTACCTATCTAGGGCTGGATTTTTAAAGATGCAAGTACTCAGCAACTCCTCAAGGTTAAGATCTAATTATTACATTCCATACAAAAGGAAGACCAAAGAGACAAACATGGCTGCTGCTAAAAATAAATAAATAAATAACACCAAGAGAAGACTGTGATTCAATAGAAATTACAATGTCAAACTTGCAATTACAGTCTGGACAGAGCCCAAGGGTGCTCAAGCATTGGAACAGGCTGCCCAGGGCACTGCTGGAGTCACCATCCCTGGAAGTGTTCACACACCATGTAGATGAGGCCCTTAGTGCCATGGGTTAGTGGTGGCCTTGGCAGTGCTGGGGTAAGGGTTGGTCTGGATGATCTTAAAGGTCTTTTCCAACCTGATTGATTCTATGATTCTATAATAGCTTCAAAGCCCACTCTCTTGAGTCTCAGAACAGAGCATAAGGGTTAAAAAAAAAAAAAGAAAAAAAAATGGAGGTCTTCAGTGCAATTCTCTGGAAAAAGTTTTCTAGAGAGAACACAACCACACCTCATTTGGAGCTATGACCAAAAATAAGTATTGGGGTTGCTGCATTTTACAGACAAAAGCTTGTGCATGTTACTTCCCTTTTTTTAAAGCTCTTACAGCCATCCCCAGAGTACTCTTCTAAACCCTTCTTCCCTTTTAACCTACCATCAAGCCTAGCTTTGCTGAGAAACTTTCTGAGGGGGATCTCCAATACTACAGAGTTTCACCCTCCAAATGTCACAGAAAGTACATGGGGTCTTCTCAAAAGATTTGTTAATAAACCTTGGAAGGAATACATCCTTGATACCTGTGTTGTCACACACTTGGTGGGGTTAGAGCAACTTGCAAACACTGCTATAAATAAATCACTAAATTAAAAGCTGCGAAAACTTTCCTTCTCAGGACCCTTTACAGATTTCACTTTTTTGTTGGTTGTTTTGTTTTTTTTTTAAGGTCACCTTTAGAGGCACCAAGCAATTCGAATACAACTGGAGAGGCTACAAACAGCCTTAAAAAAAGAGCCAAATTCTTCCAAACAATCAACAGAGGAAGGCAGGATTCCTTACAAAACCCCAACGCTAATGAATATTCACTACTTTTGAAAAGCTGCAAAATGCATATAATGTGAGAAAGTTTAAAAATATTTAAGCAACTCAAGCATAAAGCTAAAAAATCCCAGAAAAACAACAGTGTCAACCCATCACAGAGGACTAATATCACTCATGTCCCAGCACAGGCTGAAGGGACAGACTGAACTGGCAAAAACAGGTCTACTCCTGAGAGGCAGCACTCAGCTATGAGAAACCAAATTAGCACTCACCCACTTGGTAAAGGACAATTTAAGAATACACACCAGCTGCACTTCAGTGTTGAAAACAAGGCAGCCACACAAACCACTGCAATTAGGCAATGTCCTAGCTAATTCCAGTACTTCAATCCAGTCACCACAAAGCTGATCTAACCCTAGAATTTAAAGGAAGAGCTACCTTTTCAACTAACCAGAGGTGGTACTTAAGTTTCATCGAGTTTGCACAATCTTCTCTGAAAAATCCCTGGAAAGGAATGTTTAACCAACAACTTTGGTTCACTGCATAGAAGCTAATGCCAAGGATATCATTCAGCACTTAAAGGATGGAAACTAATGTGTCTCAATAGCTGTTCTCAACTGATGGCAAGAAAATGCTGCAGCACCAATTAAGTGGGTTGTGCTTTCTCTTTTTTTCCTGAAGGTAGAGGATACTACAAGCTATAACCTCAAAATCAAAATGGCACATGACCTTCTAGACATCAGTCGCTTAAGTTAATGGCCAAGTTACAATACGATAAATAAATCTGGCAAGAGACTGATCCCAGTCACAGAGAAAGCTCTGGACAGAAGACCCTAACCAACTACAGACTTTGTTGTTAAATCACACAATCCCCACTGAAACCACTGCACTCTTCAGAACACCATCACTCCACCAAGACAGGAGTTAAAAATAAGCTTGTTTTTCTAGATATAACCAATACCAGTGGCACATTTTGCATCCTGTCACAGGTATAAGGAAACCCACCAGAAGGGCCCTCCTGTTAGCTCTTTTCCAAGAGCACATCAAAGCAGTGCTGTGGTCTGTAAATTCAGGCTGCTTGACTATGAACTTCAGGTGACCGACCCCAAGCAAAGTGCAGATGGAGCATCTGTGTAACCCCAGTGTGCTTCTGTATGAAAATACATTCTCAGCCACATTACCAGCAAAAAAAGCTCAGGTGCATAAAGACATCATGGATGAATGAGCAATATGCACCTTTCTGCCCTTAGCCCACCACATACAAGGCACCGTGCCTCTGCCTCCACTCACTTTTCCATTAGTGAGATGCAAGACAAAGCATTCTACCTTAAGTCTACCTCAAGCAAGAAGCATGCAGGCCAGCACAGACATATAGTAGCTCTATGGTACCTCCAAGTTTTTGAACAAATAAGAGATCTTCATTATGTCAGTTCCAAGCCATTGAAGAATTTCTTTGCCCTTCTTGCTTTAAAAAACAATGAGATCACTCCACAAAGAATACATTTTGACAGGGTAAAGTTTTCTCTGTATTTCTCACTTTCTCCTTCTTTTCATACAAGAGTCTGAAGGATGAGACTGATCAATTTTGGAGGATACTAAAAAGGAGGGATTAACAAAAAAAAAAAAAAATAAGTTACCTGGAAGACCATGCCAATAGGTGAAATAGGATTTCTCAGCCTCCTGGCTAACTATGCACTCTGTTTTTAAAGTCCCTCTTTGTCCCAAAGTATCCCGCAAGATATGAGAGACTTCTACCTTCTGAATTACTAAATCCTAGAGAAACTAGAAGACATTTAGAAGGCTGCTTGTGAATGTATTCTGGTTTTATTACATCCAATAACGTGACTGCAGCTTCCTCACTGCTGTGGCCCAACACCACTTCCTTCTTTAAAAGCTTATGTTCAGCCAAGGCTTTAAAAGCTGAACAGCCCTAGAGAAGCTGCTCATAACAGGGTAAAAAACAGGTGGATTTTTTTTCCTAATCAACTTCAGCCAAAAGAAATATTCATCACTTGCAGTAAGAAAAGATGCTCGTTGAGCAATGCAGGATGACTCCATTCATTTGCCCCTGCTATTACCACTTTCCAGATGGACTAAAGAAAACAAGCTGGCCTGATTTTAAGCCTATCTACAAGACAGAATTTCACGTAAGACAATAACCTGCTTATATGTGAAGGCATCAAAAAATAAAAGGTTTCACTTCCCATTATAGCTGAGCAGATAAGTTGGTTTTATTTCTTTAAAAGAACCTTCCCCACACAAAAGCTTCTTAAAACACAGGATTATTTTAGAAGCAGTTTAAAAACCCGATTTAAGAGAGATGGGGGAAACAATCTCCACTGGAGGATTTGTTTTTAATTCTCAAAGCATCAAGACTTAGCCAGGTATCAGATAAAATACTAATTGCTATCATTAGGACCGGCACTGTTCATTTGTACAGATATTAATGACTCGGCAACCCAAGCAGTTTAAATATTGAATTTTTAGCTCCACAGATTAGGAATATGTCCTCAGTACTTTATTTCTAAAAGCCATTAGCTAGCTGAGCTGGTTCCAGGGATAGCACTTATGCCACAACAAAAGAGGACAAATTAACTGCAGTAATGCTTTCTGTCCCAGATGACAGAAGAGAGGGGGGAGGGGAGAAAGCCAAAGCTAATGAAAGCACATTTTACAGTTTTGCCAGAACAGCATTTCCTCAGATGCAAGTTTTAGGAAGAGACAGGGAGAGAAAGAGTAAATCGGAGGACCTTACACTTTTGTTACAAGTGCCTCCTGTTTCTTACACTGTAAAGTAGAACCACCATTTATCTGTGGAAAGAGTAGAAAAAAGGTTTTATCAGCAATCTTCCTTCTCCCTAGAGAGCATTTAAAGTGGGACACAATAAAAGTAGCTCTTAAAGGAAAGTTTATTTTAAGCACTAGCATAAATCTGAGGTTCACTGTGCAAGTAGGAACTGCTAAAATCAAACCTCATCCTCACCTTTTGCCTGAATCCACACATGTTCCCAAACCAGAGACCCTCTGACCACCTCCCCATGCCCAAACCTTAATGTTTGCATTTGCCATTTGTTTTCCCTCCCTTCAACAGAGTTGATGAATGAGGCAGCATGACACACAAGTAGAGAACAACTGCATGAGGCAGGTCTGCTTTGACTATGATAACACATGGAATACAGGTATTGTCACTGTAATTAAGACACATGCTCCTATGCAACAAGTTTTTCCTAGGACAACACTTCCTGACTGAAAATAAACCACACAAAACCAGACAAGACACAGCAACTTCATTTATTTATTCTGCCAATAAGAAGGAAGGCTTCAATTAGCTGTGCCTTAGCTAACACCTTGTTCCCTGTGCCTGCTCTGGCCGCAAAAGGCATGTCTGGCCATCCTAAGTACGCAGCGTAACTGGTCAAGCCGCAGGTAAGTACTGGACTTCCTGCCTTCAGCCAGCCAGCTCCCTACAGGAGAGTGAGGGAAGGGGATTGAGCAATGCCACCTCAGCTTCAGATGGCGCTAGTTGCTGCATGTGCCTACAGTGTTTTGATTCACACCCCAGTAATGAATCTGCTCCTCCATCCCTCCCTACAACCCCTAGTATGACAAATACCTTTAATAAGCACCAGGTAAAAAATATTTGTTAGTCAGGTCCTAATTGGAGCTCAAGGTTTGGACTGTGTGCTGCCCCCCTCACCAAAGCACATGGGCACACAGAGCAAATCCAGCCACAGGATCTCTCAGAAATCAAGAATCATGAACCTGCAGGTGTATGGGCTGAACCACATGACAGAAAAACATGTTCAGGTCACACTCATCTTACCACAGCTTCCTGGTACCACCAGTTTCTTCTACGTTGTACTTTATTTCCACCACTGCCATACTGAAACATTTCCCTCCACCTCCCCCACCCCAAGTGACAGCTTTGGTTTGGGTTTTTTTGACCATATACAGTATCTGAAATGAATGCACACATACTATCCCACCAGCCCTGAAAGTTCAAGGGGAGTGGCTAGACAATGCCTAATTACAGCTTAAGCACAAAAACAAACAAGGCAGCAACTCAGAGTAAGCGCAGCAGCATCCCAGCTTCCACTGAAGAGGAGTGTAAAATTACCAAAACAAGATGGGAAAGGCTGATTGAAAGCTTGTAGTTTTACAACAGCTCAAAGGACACCAAAATTAGGCGCTATTTCAAATCTCATTTAACCAAAAACACGCACAAGACATTGTTACCTACTGTTCACTTTGCTCACTCAACAAATGTCTAGGCACGCTCCATGTAGCACAGATCTTGTAAATCTTGTAAGAGACTGGATTCACTCAATAGATGCCCTACATGAACTCATTACAGATAGCTTTGTGGGTCACTGGCTCCAAGAAGGCGCAGTTTCTGTGAGGAAACGTCCTCTCTCAGCATCCACAATAATTAGGATAAAAGAATGGCTCAGTTCCCAGTGTGCCAGGACTCATCTGGAAATATTTGTTGATTCCTCCACCTGGCATCCTCTCAGATGCAGATTACACTGTCCTTTCTTCATGCCTTCTGGAGAACAAAATGTGTATCTATCTGAAACATTTTACAAGTAGCTCAGTGCCACGCACAGGTACACACAGCATCAAAAGACAAAGTCTTGGCAACAACTGTCTGAAAGCAGACAATAGCATGGCAATTGTTCTAGGAACTGGCATCTGCAAACAAAGGCAGCCCAAAACCTGGCACAGTTTCCTACAAGGGTTATGCAAGCCTCCAACAAAGCCCCTAGTATCAGCACAAACTGAACACTGCTATTAGACATTAAAGGCCCTAATCTTGGGCAACTCGGACTGCAGTGCAGGGTCCTCAAAGACTATCTTATCAACACCAACACAAAAAATCCTTTGGCCTCTGTGATACCTACTCATATGCTGTTCATGGATGGCTCAAAGTGAGCTAGGAGGGGCAAAGGAAACTTAAAAGCTCAGAACACAAGGGCTTCCAAGTGACTTTTACCTGTAAATTTCTAGGAAACACAAACAATTCCTAAACAAGAATAAAGAAAATTACATTACAATCACTACAACCCACTGCAGAGACCAACGCACCTGCATCAGTCAACAGAACCCAAATCTCAGTTACACATCATGCTCTTAGGACAGTACCAAAATTTACTTCAAAGCCCCTATTGCTACACTAACCACTAAAGAGACATAGCCATTTAGCCAGTATACAAAGAGATTTCAGTACTAAATGCTCCAGAAGAAGGTCTGCTAATACTTGAAAGGGAGTGTCTTCGATTGTTTAGGATGCAGAGAATGACAGCAACAGTTCTAAGTCAAGAACACATCACTCCATTTCCCAAAACCAAAGAACAAGAATAGATCAGGCCTTCTGAAACAACCCTCACTGCACCTAGGTCTGTGGTGGGAGACTGCTGGTGCAGGAGGAGATCCGACTGAAACTATTACCAGAACAGTATGTTTGTTAGAAGAGACAAGCAGCAACCTCAAAATCCTTACTCATGGAAATGGGCTCTATTGATTCCCTTTTGCCAAGTCAGTCACAGCAAGGTTTTGATCACTGCCACACCAGTCAAACCACATATAACAATGAATGCTGTGATTAGGTTTATCTTAACACCACCGAACAGGGGAAATATGTGCTGGAGAAACCAAAAGCAAGGAACAAGGCATCATCTCAGCAGAACATCAGGTTAGCAGGGGATATCATCTCTGACTTTTAGCAAGAGGATGGCAAACTCTTAGTAGGCTGGAAGTGCACAGTACATGGGAGATGCAAGATTTTTCTTCATCTAGGTAAGAAAATTTCCTGTACCTTGCAACCTGTATTGCTAAGGTCATGGAAGGATCGCAGAGTAAAATCATAATTTTGTAAAAAATGTGATGCATCGGTGTTAAGTCTAGAGAAAGCTTTGGTCCCTGAATACACAGCCAACTTCGGTAGCTTTCCAAAAGCAAGGAACACTGTGCAATAGCTACTGTCTAGTCTAACAATAAAAGAGCAGACCTGTGCAGGTCTTCCAGACAGAAAGCACCCGTTTTCTCTGCAAAGCCTTGGCACGGAGTGACTAAGGTGAGAACAGCCTGACCACACAGCACGCTTCCAGCAACCCCAGGCCAGTCTAGACCACACTGTGTACAAGGCACGCAGTATGTACTCAGTTCCAAAACAGCTAACTTAAACAAGGAATGGTGTGGGCCCTGCCTTTGCACCCCACATGGAGGTGGTGACCCACTGGCTGGGCACAGCTCCATGCCAGAGTGGGAAGAGGAAGCAGCGCTTGAGTGTTTGGGCATGACCAGCTGCTCCCCGTGACTGAGTGGGAAAAGGCAGTTGGCCAGAGATTATGCAATTTTATCTACCCCTCAGTAGCAGCCACGATTTCAAGGTACCTTCCGGGGGGGAAGAAGCTATCACACCTTCCAGGTTTGAGGTCTCAGAAAACACATGCCATACCACTGCATGCCACAGCCAGCTATCTCAGGTAACCCCTGTTGCATCTGAAGAGTTTGCTTCTCTACAACTTCTAACAAAAAAAAACCCCAAACAAAACCACTAAACAAACACACACACAAAAAAAATGAAACAAGGTCTCTATTAGCCACACAACTTTTAGCAGAGCTCAGATACCGTCCCCAAAATCCAGAACAAGCAGAAAATTCAGTTTTTACCCGACCCTGACGAAACAAACACACAGAGCCAGACGAAAACACCACTTCTAACCCTCCCTATCCTGAAACCAAACACCTGTGGAAAACAAGGAAAGCACTGCACGGCTAGCAGGCCTGCAAAAGGGACCCCCTCCCTAGTTAGGGGCACAGCACGAGCTTCGCAGCGCCGGCTGGGGTCCGGGGCGGAGATGCTCCGACGGGAGGGAAAAAGGAAGGGGGAGCCCCCGCCGACAGCCAAGCTCGGCCAGACGGCTCCTGAGATGCCCCGGTCCCCCCCGCCACCGGACAAGGCCCCAGCCTCACTGCCTGAGGGCCGGGACAGCGCAGGCCGCGCCGGGCACCCCTGTCTCTGACCCCTCTGTTCGCCGGTCGACCCAGAGACCCACGACCCCGCGCTCCCCGCTCACCATCGCTGCTGCCACTGCCTCCTCCTCGGCCTCCGCTTCGCAGGGTCCCGGCCCTGCCCCGCTCCTCCCTGCCCGGGACCGAGATTGCCCGGCGCGTCCCAGCCGCTCCCGCAAGACAGCGCCCCCTGCTGGGCGCGCCGCGGGCAGGGCGCGCTCCCGCCGAAAGGGAGGAGCGGCGCGAAACGGGAAGCAGTCGGCTGGAGGAACGGCAGCCTGGGGAGGCGGGGATGGAGGCCGGGAGAGCGGTCGCCTCGTCGGGTTAAAGGTGGCAAAATCAGTACTGCAGCATAGGGAAACGCTGTCTTTTAGCTTTCCACTTAAAAGCCTGGAAAACGGAAAAAATAATAACGGCAGTTTATAAGTCATCCCTGGTCCCTGCCTGGTGTTGACCCCCAGGTCTAAGGAACCGCTTCCTCGCCATAATGACCAGGATCAGTTGTGACCCCATATAACAAAGGCTGGGTTTCAAACACAACAAGGCAAGAGTTGTTTGAGACTAGCCTCCTACAAGCACAGCAATTTTTAGGAATCCAGGGCAAACAGCACCTGGCAAACATCCAAAAGGCAATTAAATTGTGAGAAGCAACAATTAAAAGAATAGTTCCATCTAAAGGGAACCTGTGTGATCATCTAATCCAATGGCCTGGCTACTTCAGGGCTGATGAAATGTTAAAGCATGCTAAGGGCATCATCAAAATGCCTCTAAAATGCTGACAGGCTTGGGGCATCAACTAAAAGAAACCTGCTTCAGTGTTTGACCACCTCTCTGGGTAAAGTATTTCATAATGTGAAGACTGAACCTCCTCTGATGCAGCCTTGAACTATTCCCATATATCATGTGCTATCACTGGATGACAGGGAGAAGAGATCAGCACCTGCCTCTCTACTTCCCCTCCTCAGGAAACTGTAGAAACCAATGAGGTCACCTCCTTTTCTTCAAACTAGACACACCCCAACTCCTTACACACTTCTTATCACATACAATGATCCACAGCTCAGGCTTAGGACAAGCATGGAGGTAGAAGGCTGCCTTTGGGGGACCAAAAGCAACCTGGAAAGAGGAAGAGATGAGCAGTGGCAAAAAGAAAGGGAAATATTTCAAATGAGGAGTTCCTTGCGCAGTGACAGCAGAGCAGCCTAGCTTCAAGTAGGGGTGTGTTTTCAAGGCACAGAAGTGGATTCTCTGATTGCCAGTAAGTGGTGCAAATTGGACAAATATGACAGTAGCATTTGGCTTGTTTCCAGCCCAAAAAATAATGCATGGAACAACTGCAGTTCAGTGTGTCACAAAGTGCTGTCTCTGCCATCAGCTTGGTGCATTACCTAGAGCAACTGCCCTTTTCCTTGGAGATGGCAGCAGGAGCAAGTGCCCATCTTCACCCAGGCCTACACAGGAGATCTTGGAGAGTGCTCTGGTTTGAGCATGGACTTCAATTTGTTTAATAATCATGTGTGTGCTTTCCAGAGCTGAATTGAAACTGGCAGTTATTTGACACCCATTGTACCCATAATAAAGTGTTTGAGATGCACCTTTTATTGTAAGCTTCCAAATACATTAAGGCATTAGGTTCATTAAAACAAGCTGAAGATTTCTAGTCACTACAGAACACATCCTGGTTTTAATATTTATAAACCTGTACATTCTCTTGCACATATTCAGGCGTGGCTGTTCAAGCTCTTGGCACTTAATCTCCCAGCGCTTTTGTTTTTACAATGTTTTGAAATGGGTATACAAGTATCCATCCACTCTTGGCACCTGTAGCACAGATAATCAACTCTGCGCAGCACTAGAAGTGCTTACTGGTTTTACTGGCTCTCACCATGCCATCCAAGCTGTCTCCTTACAGAAGATGGCATCTTACATAAGTCACCAGACAGTAACTGTCTCAAAAAAACCTGCCCTCATGGGATTGTTTTCAGAAGTATTCCTAGATGTCAATGTTCTTTTTGATACCAAAGGGAACAAACAGACCTGTTACTAACCCACTGTCACTCTGAAAAAGTAGGTCTTCTTCCCACATGCTTGCAAGAAAGCTATTTGAGACAACCCTGAATGAGCTGTGTTTTCCAATTGGAACAACCTCTGCAACAAGCACTGAGGTCCCCAAACTTCCAGAAAAAAGTTGCTATTTGGAAAATATCCTAAATATTTATGTCTAAATAATATCTTCCTCTCAAGTATGTGAAAGGAAATCTTGTTTGTTCTTTCAACCCTGAAAAAAGCCTCTTAAGATAAATCATTTCAAGCCTTGCTAATCTTTACACACACCTTCACATAATGCCAGGAAACAGAGAGCTTGGTTTGTTTGATATCTCTAAAAGTACAGGTAGAAGGGAATACTGTATCACACTATAAATACATGGGTGGTGGAGGAAGAGACACCAAGGAGGGAAAGGAGCCATTTTAGTGAAAGGACAATAATGGCACAAGAACAAATGAATGCAGGTTGGCCCTGAACCCATTTAAGCTCAGAACTATGAGAGGGTTTGTAGCCGTGTGAACCGAGGCTCTGCAACAGCCTTTCCATTACAGTAATAACAACTTGAAAGCCTCAAAAGACAGAGCCACTTCCTTAAAGCACATTACAAAGGACCACAGCTTCTTCATAGCTTTACATCAGAGTTAAGAACCTATCTTGAAATTGGAAGACTTACTCCACAGAGATTAGGTTTTCCATATTCATTTAAATGAAGGTTTCCATTTTCCTCTGGTCTATCACACAGCCCAGGTAGAAATGGTTCTTGCTACTATTCAGAACAAAATCATGAAAGTAGCTTGGCTTCTCTTCACATGTGGCAGGATTAGTGCTGTGGCCATGCCAAAGCAGTTGCTCTGGCACAGAGAAGGGAGTCGCCTTTCCCAGGAGCAGCCAGCCATTGCCTGAGATCCTGGCTCTGGTCTTCCATGTCTGCTGCTGCTGGCCCCCAAGAAGGGCTGGGAAGGTGATCCTGGGGCTGAGGAACGGGACAGCCAGGTCACTTGCATAGCCTGAGCTGACTTGAAGCCTCATGCTGACTAAAGTCAAGAGAGTAGGTTTGCTGAAGGATGGTCGCTCTTAGCACTTGCAGCCTCCTAGCAATGCCAAGAGGACCTCTCCCACAGAGCTGCAGTCTGGACACTTGCATTCTGCCAACCAAGATGCCTGCCAGCATTGTCCAGGCTAAAACAGAGCGCTCTCATACCCTTCTTTAAACACTGCCTTGGAAATAGGGTTGGAGAGAGTTAAAAAAAACAACCAAAACAAACCAACAACAAATGAGTCCTGGTTTTCAATGCCAGCAGGGCTGTTAGCATTACATTGTGTGTGGGTAGTACAGGTTGCATATTTATAAGGGATAAGATGTCATTGAGACCAATCAGTTCAAGGGCTGATGCAAAAGTCAAGTCTGAAAGCAGCTAAGTATGAAGAAAAATGAATGCTTTTTCTTCCTTCCACAACATAATGTGAAGAGCGGATTATAGTGACTTTCTAAGTGGAAAAAAAAAAACAACCTCTTTTTTTCCCCTCAGTCACAGCTTTGCCTGCTCACTCCTAGCCAGCAGCAATCAGTTGGCTGGGAGGGACAGGACAAAAGAAGCTGCAAGCTTCTGAGAGGAGCAATCACCTCTCAGTTCAGGTGTCAGCAGCACCCTGTCTTTAACTTGCATTGATGAGACACACACACAAGGCATAAAGAAAAGCATAGACTCAAATTTGTATGATGATTTTAAAAGGACACTGCATTCTTGATGTAGTTTAAGGTAACAATAGCTCCACCTATTCAACCCCATTTTCCTTATATCTGGCAATCCTAAAGAAAAGGTATGGGCTAACCTTTAAAAGACAGGGAGAAGTAATGGGATTTGATGTAGATTTAAGGCTCTTGATCTACACCGAATCAGGTCGTCTTTTAGAGACTGAATTACTTATTCCATAGAACTTATGATCATTCATATTTGTCATTTACAAGCAGTTTAACTTTGCCTCCTAAGCATATCACCAACACCACAGCAAGAAATAAATCAATAGGTAAGTCATTAGCAAGCCTCCAGCTGTAATTCTCAGACATAAAGGAAAGCACAGTAAGCCTGTGCTCCTACAAGAAGTGCTGCCCCCTACTTCAGCAACAGCCAGGACTTACAATCTGTGCTTCTGCCAGCCACGGCTTGTAAGAAATTGAAATGAGAAACACATTGGCTTCCTAGAATAGATCACGATGTGCACATTGTGTCTTACCCCAGACTCATTTCCTTTCCATGCATTCCTTGCTGATTGACTGAAGACCACATCAGGCAGTGCTGGGAAGCAGGTAGCAGCTGCCAGCCACACCAAGAAAGCCAAGTGGCTGTCAAGTCAGCAGATCAGGACCTTCAAATATTCCTCCACCCCACTGCACTGACTAAACCCTCTGTGCTTCACAGCCAGGAATCCAGAGCATGCAACTGAGAAAACCACACAGCCTAGGACTCAACCCTGCCGGAAGGGATTGTAAACAAGTTCACATGAGGATCTGAAGTTCACAGTTGCGCAGCAGGAGCATGGAGCTGCTGTTTTGTCTGGTTTCAAGAGGACATGTCTCTGAAGCATAAAAACAGCATCAACAGAATTAGTCACATTCATTACCTGCTAATGTTGTTTTATCTGAGGCTTAAATTGTGATATAGTCTACTGACCACTTTCCATTGCTTGTTTGGAGGATGTGAAAGACCCAGGAAGGAAATACCACCCATACTGAAGGAAATACTACCTGTACTGGTTTCCCCTATCCTTTCCCCTGCCTGATCAACAAAGAGGGCAGTATCACTTGGACTAGTTATGCACCACGAAAGTGTCCATAACTAGTACGAACCTCATGCAGTCTGTACTCATCAGCAATGCAGGTAATCTCACAACCCTGGTGATGTAGTGAATAGAATAATTAAGAATCTGGCCACTATTTAGAAGCCAAAAGTAGAAGCAGCAAAACTAAATAAATGTAGTGTTCCCCACAAATGGTTTGTGAGGATCAAGACTCATACTTTTATCAGAATGTTAACATCATGCATGATGTTAACATATCCCAAATTACACTTCTCCTGTCATTTAGTCTATTTTGTTAGTGTGGTTCTGTACAAGTCCAGGAAAGCAGAGGATAAGATAGATTTTATGGTAAAGAGGAAAATTTTCTCCCCCTTTCCCTTCCACTGCTCCATGGCTCACATCAGAAAAATGGCCACAGCATGCGCAAGCCCATATTTATCAGCCTGCTGGGGCACAACCCATCATATAAGATCCCAATTAATGTACTCATTGATCAGCTTTTGCAAACAAAAATTATCTTTATTTTGCAAAGACTGAGTGGGATGTATTGCAGCAAAGCATGCTCTAAGCTGACTACTCACATCCATACTACATGGGACACTAACTCAGCTGCAAGATGCTAGTATAAGGACAGCCTAGATGTAGGCTGCTTACAACCCCAGACTGCCCCAGGGAAAACTGCATCAGTGCCTCTGTAAGATTTGTTCTCCATCTTGCACGCAATGTCAATACACACATGGGTGCAATGTGTCGCGAAGACTGAGCCTTACAAGCTCCATGGAAATGTGGTTATTTAGACTTCTGTCAACAGCAGCTTTCTTCCCCCAGCTTACCCTAAAGATCTAGAAGCAAGTCAAGTCTTGGAACAGACGCTGTAAGCCTTAACTCAAAGTACTGCACAAGCTTAATAAAATTTACAGTGCATAAAATTAAACACATGAATGCACCTTTGAGGGATGAGGACTGGAAGAAAACTCATACCAATCAGAGGAACAGACTTTTAAAAGACAATATAAAAATAAATGAGCTCAAAGAACTCTCACAATGAAAGCATAACATGGGTGTGCATAAAAAAACCATGTCTGGTTAACTTAGAATTTTCCAGTCTGTTTGATTTATAACTAAACAGATCAAGAACAGTAGCTATTTTCCACACTAACAAAGTTCTTTCCTGTTATCTTCATTGATGCAACTTGAAGTTGTGCACATATGGGCTCAGTTCCTGAATCAGCTGCACAGTATTCCTATTTGGCAGGCAGCATAGGTTCTCATCTTCAGAAAATTACACCAAAATGGTGGAATTATAAGGAATCCTAGTTCTTTTCTTGTTTCCAAGTTGTTCAGGAGAGAAGCTACTCAAAGTGCTGAAATAAGAACTCTTGGGAAAATAATATTTATGTTACACATTTTGTGTATATATTAAGAAAGAAACACAAAGCTCTGGGTTTACATAAACTATATAGAAGTTAAAGAGCACAGTGTAATACCTTTTCCCCCCTAGAAACTTAGGAAATGACTTAGTTTAGTGACTGCACCACAAGACTGGGAAGTAGCAACTCAGACAAAGAAGTGCAGTTTTCTAGAAATAAAAAAAAAAAAATAAAACAACAAAACAACTAGATCAGGGATTATTTTTCCCCCTTTCCTGTCCAGTTGTACAGCACCACCTGTAGGTCCCCAAACAAAATCTCACAGCCCAGGCACTTCCAACAATGTTTATGGCAAGAGCATTTCAGGCTTTGCTTTCCAGAAGACAGTCCTACTGGAAGGACACCTGCCCAAGTTAGCACCCAAAGATAACAGGTTTGGTAACAGCTGGGAGGCAGCACCTCATGGCAGCACTCCATGCACATCCTAGTGCCACCCTCCAGTCCTCCCCAGCCTGTCCCTCCCTTTACCATTATTGTTCTGGGACTCTGACCTTGTTCCTGCCCTGGTTTTATGTCTGCTTTTGCATCCCTCTGATCTCTGTAGGTCTGACAGTTGCCTCACTCAAGACACTTATTTCCAAAGGCACTGGATTTATTAAAGATCAGCGTCATAAAGGACAAAATAGACCAAACAACATAAGCACTATCTTCTAGTGCATTTGCATGCATGTGATTTTGCCATAAATCCCTTTTCTACTGCTCAAAGAAAGCCTTTAATCAAGCACTGATACAAAAAAAAAAATCAAAGTCTTTTTTGCTGCTAGGAGGCCAGTCCTGTGATTCTCAGATGCCCTCAGGTATCACATTGCTGCCCTCTCTATTAAGGGTGCTCTGGGTGCAAAGAGCTGAAAGAGTCATCACCCAAAGCAGGAGAGTTGGTTTTTTGCATAGCTACTTTATTAGTGTCACCCCTTCAAGGCAGCATCAGGACCTGAAACACCCACAGAACAAAAAAATGTCATCTGGAAACTTTACCTAACAAATCCCCTCTTCTTCTCTCATGGCTCACTGCTGGTCCTCAGGTCTCGATGTCGAGCTAGCAAGAGGCACTCAGGAGCTGGCAGAGCTCAGGTTATGACCCTGGGCTTTTTTCCACAGATGCAAGAGTTCAGAGGTCCAAGTTATTTGTGAGACACTTCCCAGCACTATGTCCTTCAAACAGCTTAGAGAATCACTGTATCACATTCTGGTTTAATTGCATAGTACAGGCTATATGCAAAGACACATCAGACAAGGTATGGGAGAGATCCTTATGCCTGAAGCTGTCTTAACGGTGCTTGAACAAGTACTTTGACACTTCACCACCTTGAGCACCAGGATTCCAGCCCAGTTTGGAGCAATTCCACGAATTACTATATCCTGCTGTACACTGGCTTTGGTCAGCCATCCAAGCACTACAGAAAATTTGGTTGGGTGTTTTTCTTTTCAATATTATGTTACAATCAGGTGATGGTCTTGAGAATTGCAAAATAAACTCTAAAAGTAAACCAGACTTGTAAAATCAAGAAGATGACAATTCCCAGTGTAATGGTGACAGAGTTACCACCAGACTGAATTAGTCCAATAAATATTAAAATATTTGGATACACACATCTTCCCACTCCATTAGTAGAATAAGTTCAGTCCAGGCTGGAAAGCAATACAGACTGTTACTGGACCACAATGGGGCAGCTTCTAACACTTTTCCAGCAGCAGCTGTTTGGAATTTGGAGAAAATCCTGCTTGCCAAGAACTAGGCAGAGGCACTGCTTCCTGCCAGAGGCACCTTTCCAACCAGATTTGGATTACTGCAACAAGTACCTCATGGTCCTGGCTTCATGGTGGCTGTAGTAACATTTGTGATTTCAGCTTGCTCTTTCTCTGTTGCAATTTTTTTGCCACCAATCTCTTCTGAGCTTCTTGTCGGAAAAAAAAAAAACAAAACAAACAAACCAACCCCAAAACACCCAACTTTCTAGCTTCACTCTGGAGGCAGGGGAGAAAGAAGCAATGACCTCTGCCATGAACACAGAAGTCCCAGCATTTAGCAAGGCACACAAGCAGAGATTAAAAGCCATGCTTTTCTCAAACAGAGCCAAAATTCTCTCACATCATGTATCTGCCAGGATTTCCACATTTGTTACTCTGCTCTCACATGCTGACACGAAACATATTCAGTAACAGTGACATAAAATATTGACTGTCCCGCATTGCACAGAAAACTGAGCCTCAGCATGATGAAACCCCCACAAAATAGCATAGAGCAAGATGGGTACCTGGAAGTCAGCCACCAGCCCCATATTTATAACAGTAGGCCCTATTTTAGAAAACTACATCCTGTCACCTGCATGCACTTATGCATATTATTTTATCTCCAAGTCTCATAAGGGACCCACTCCTGTAACACAGCCACAGCTGCAACCGCTATAGTTGGTCTGTAAACATGTAATAGCACTTATGGTCCCTTTCCAAAGTCTAATGACAGCAAACTACTCTTAACAGTGCCATGGTGGGAATTAGCCTGAGAAGACTGTATAATTGCTCCTTGCTATCTGTGTGGCACAGAAACCACAACATGGATTTATCCTGCTTCACTGAAGTATCCAAGATAGGAGTAGTACTGTCTGCAGCTGATGGAAAAGACTCAGCAGTAGGATCTTCCCAATTGTGAATAAGCTGTGTTGCTTTCGAAGGTGTCACTTGCTCTCCTGCTCACAACAGAGCAGCTCAGAGGTGATCGAGTTCCTGAGCATATTAATTTAAGCCTCCAAAACAATGGAGAAGTAACTGCTGCCCACATAATGCCATACAGTCCTGCTAAGAGGCATCCAAATCCATGCTTGCTCAGCAGCTGGGGATGTAAACCCAAAATCCTATCTCCACATCCCTCTGCAGTTCTTTAAGTGGTCCGTTTAAGTCTGGTAAATCACAACCTCATAACTGCAGCAAATCCACACAGGCTCCGGGGTATACTCATAGTTCCTCTGCATTAGCATCATCCCACCTCCAGCAGCTCCTACACAGGCTGCAGACAAGAGTGCCTAACATGGTTGAGCACCTCCATTTCTTGCCAGATTTTCAGTGCAATACAAAAGCATTTCATGGTCTATTGTCTTTTAAGGCAGAACAGTGTTTCCATACCAGCCTTCATCATTGTTCATTCATTTGCAAACACTTTTTGCACTCTAGTCACATCGCAGTAGGTAGCAAGTAGTAGCAAGCAGTAGTAGCAAGCCCAAGCGCATGCTTCAATTCTAAGCCCATACAGTTGAAAGACTTACCACCTTGACGGGGATTTACGCCACGATTTCAGGAAGAGACAAGACTTCAGCTGCTGAACAGAGAATACTCAACTCGAAGAGCATAGTGTAGAGAGGCATCATGAAGGAAGGTGTATTTCCCTCTTTTGACCATAGAGGGAGCTGACTCTCCGAGTGTTAATCTCGTAACAAGAAAGAGGAATCGCTCGACCTCCAAGTCCCAGTATACAGCCCAGAAATTTTATTGGCCCCACTCCCCAGCACAATACCCAGATCTCACACATAGAGAAAGAAAGAAAGAAATGAAGATTAAATAATTAATGCTCCTGGATACTGTTTCCCCTCAAACTACAGGTGATTACAGAGGAAAAAACACTTCCTTAAAAATGATTGATTACTCCTGCTGGCACAACAAGGGGAAGAAATCAGACAGGAATATTCCCCATCCTTCCACTGGGGCTTTGGCAAACACAAATGCTCCTGCATTTCAATGAATGATAAACTGCTTTTAAGAGGCAACTTTCATGTCAGTGAGCATGTTATTATTGATTACTCTAATCTCACACTGGAAAACAGTCTTCATACCCTACTGTTCTTTAAATCACTCAAAGTTTAGAGGTTGCTGTCTAACAAGCTCTTAAGTCATATCTTCCTTGTCAATCTTATCAACTCCTTGTTTAATTCTAAAAATGTAAATAAAATGCAGCAAGCATTGGCCTAATGCTTCATGACTCACATCCCTCTTCCAGTGAGAGAAACAAGAGATTTTTTAGCTGCATATGAGGCTCGTCAAGCATCATTTTAATTCTAAGCAAGTTCTTGCTCTCTCAGAGCTACATCCAACACCAGAGCACAGCAGTGGGTTGATGGGTAACAAGATACACATGCAAGAGTCACAAAAGCCTCCATGATTTCTTTATGTCTGAGGAAAGTCAGTTTAAACACCAGTTAAAGAGCAAGACCCCCTGGAACCAACCATTACTTTCTTCCCTAACCTCACTATGCAAGACAGGAATGCTCTCAGTAGCAGCAGAGATTAGGAGCGATTGGAAGATGACCCAAGCACTGGATTTTCTAGCCACTTTGTTAGTGGAGCCTGCTCTTATTCAGCCAGCTTCAATTACCCTGGTAAATAGAATACCTTGCTTTCAACATCAGGGTGCTCAAAGTAATCTGATACCAGCACAAAGAGGAGCCTGGTAGTTACATCCCACCACATAAACGAAGACATTGTTGATGGTACCATATACATTGAAAAATTAATCACTACATAGGACTTGAATGCATAGTGACATGAGGCTTTTTATGTCCTCTGAATACTCCTACTTCTGGAAGCCCAATGCTAGCATCTCCTCATTAGGTCACAGGGACTACATGCAATGAAATGAGCTCCAGCATTTGCAGAAAGGTATCCACTGAGCAAAGGAGCTCCCAGCAGATCTCACCCAAGAGCAATCTGCTCCTCTCATATCAAAGTAAGAAATGACCATACCATTGTGCTGGAAAGGTACACAATGTTCTAAAGAATTTCAATAAAGCTATTGCTATGCCATCAAAAAAGCTTCAATTTCTCTCAAAGCAAGGCTTTTAACCTTCTGAAAGCTTGAGCATTTCAAGGAACCTCAGTCCAGGAAATACCTGATGACAAGCAAGAATAAAGCATGAAAACAAAGAAAACTAGCCACTAATACTGAACAGAGGAAGCAGAAGCCAGATTGTCAGGTTTTTCTACAGTGTTTATCCCAAAACACTGTGGTGAAAAGTTATGTTGGATATATAGTTTAACTAGAAACCAGAATACTAAAATACCAATTACTGTGCCAATGATGCTCCAATCTTTCTGTTCTCCTCTTTCACTTGAAGCATCTCTAAGATTTTTTTCTTTTTATGCTGAATTTAAGCAGAACCAGGAGTGATCTGGCTACACCACCCAACCACCAATAAGGGAGCTCATCCCCTCCACAGTTTGCAGCTGGATCCAAAAGAAATGAACATCAGGCACATCAGTGGGATTTCATGTGTACAGCACACCACTTTGTACAGCTTCTGCCTTTCCTTTACATTGCCGGGTTAGCTCAAAACAGATATTTCTTGGGGGGAAACTGGTCCTCTGTTGATCAAAGGACATGTTTGCCATCCACATCAGGTGAGCAGCATCTGTCCACAGTTCACTGTATGGATCTATCCTAAATGGACCATTTTCCCAAGTAATTCAAGTGCCTTAATTTCACTGAATGCAAGTTACACAAAATGGCTTTTAAAGAAACCTAGCTTAATACACTACATTTATAAACAACCACTGGGCAACACTTCTTCCCTCTCTGTAAATATTATTCTTTGACCCTTGGAGAAAGACATTAAAGAAGCATAGCAAAGATCTTGTTAAGCAGCAACTTACTAAATCAAGAACTCAAATCAATAGCCTAGGCATAGCGTGACTTAAAAACCTATTTTAAAACTAAATTAAAAAGCAGTTGCATTGCCAATTGACAAGATTAGAAAGGTTTCCTTAGAAATTGTTGAGATTGCAAGCTAATGTACCATGCAGAAAGAAGATGAAATACAAGGGACCAGGAGGGGGAAAACGTATGTGCTTTTGCAATGTTGGTTTTTAACAAATATGGTCACAACCCAAGGACTTGTAGAAAGCATTATAACCTTAAAAAAGGAAAAGTTTCCTGGATATTTTTAATTTCAGCAAGTGCATTGCACTAACCTAAGGAATCCCATCAGTGCCAAAGTCCAAAACCAGAGTTACAGAGGGAGATGAAAAAAACTGCAAGGCCAGTTGCTTGAGCAAAAGGAGCAGGATGGGTTCCTCAAAGTCAGACTTTCATCCACAGCTCTCAGAAGACAGAAAAGCAAGCATACACAAGAGACTTAACTGGGGAACTGGACCCCCTAATTCAGCTGATTACCAAGGGTTATAGGGAAAGAGAAAGGTTCTGGAAAACAGGACTTGTGAGGTGACAAAGGAAGAAAATAGGTTTGCAGGTGAAGTATCTTCAAATTTCTCTCTTAAAGAAACAACTTTCCATACCAGCTAGAGTTAGAAGCAATAGGGCAAAACTGCAGCAAAAGGAGACATCCCTATAGTAGTAAAGTACTGGGAAAAATTCAGTAAAGAAATTGAGAAATCTCTATCAGCAGAAGCTCTTTGCAAAAAGATCAGATGCTTATTCGTCATGGCATAGTCAACCACAGGGAAATGGGCCAGGGAACCTCTTGAAGTTGACACCAGTCCTGTTTTCCCATAATTGCACAAGACATCATTTTTGTGTATTAACATAGAGAAGTCTTTTCTTCTAATCAGGCCTTGAGAGATCTCAGATTGAGATGTAAAAACAACTCCTACCACTTTGCTATGCTGAGGCTCTCCCCGCCACCATTCCATCTATTGAAGTGTGTGTGTCCATCCCACAACATAGCCATGGTAAGCAAGCAGCAACTTAAAAAGGCAAGCACAGGGGTTATTTCACAGCCAGTTTCAGGCAGCAGGAGGGAGAAACAAGAGACACAAAAACAGGCAGGCTTTGTTGCTGCGCTGAGAAATGCAGCCTAGCAACCTCCATATAATAAAGCACAAAGTGCACAGACAAGCACCTTCCAAATGGGGGGCTCACAATTTTCTCCACTGGGTTTGTGGAGAGTAGCTTTTCTTTTCTTATATGTCTCATAACAGACTCATCACTGATGTTAACTGCTTTCCTTCACAAAGGTAGCACAATCTAAGTCTTTTCCTGAGAAGCAACTGGCAAAAAACAGGTTGGGAAGAGAGCACCAAGAAGAGACTCAACCTGTGTGAACCAATTTTAAAAGGGCTAGGCCAAGACCAGAGCTGTATGAAAAAGTAAGATAAATTCGCAAATAAAATAGCTCCAAACATTTCAAAGCCAAATATTTAGTGTTGCTACCTGAGCATGACTTTTTCCACTTGATTTTGAGTCTTGTTTGCTTTTTAAACAGGTAAAACAAGATACTTTCCTGCTCTCGCTCACAGAACATGCAACAGGCTGCTCTGCAGGAATTTACATCATCTTCTGAACAGTTTGTCTTGTTAAAAAAAAAAAAAAAAAAAAAACACACCACCAAAAAACCCAAACTCCTTATATCTCATTATATTGATATGATGAACTTTAAGGGCAGAGTGAGACTTCAGCTAGCACAGCAAAAAATTATTACACAACGAAGAGTCATAGGATACATCCCGCCTACCTTAGTGACCTGTGAAAGGAGAAGCAGGAGTTAAAGACATATTTTGGGAACAACAGCAACTCACTGGAGGATACCTGGTCCATACAATGCAGAAGAATGCACTAGGGTGACTCAGTACATACAGCACCCTCACCAACAAGGTCTGTCTAGAAGCATCTGAGACTGGGTCCTCACAAAAGGCTTCATCAGCAATCCCCAACACAGCAAGCACACAAAGCAGCTTCAGGTCCCATCCAAGAAAGAGCAAACAGAAAACAAAGAGAACCAATACCACCTCACAGTCTGAAAAGCTCACCTAACCTGGAGGCTAAGTTTAAATATGCCCATGGATGTGGGTGGAGGCCCCAGGTGAGGCTTCTTAGGGCCATTAAAGACCTCAGCTTTACATTGGACACAGTTGGCCCTATGGGTGGGTTCTCCTGGCCAGTATGTTCCATACAGTCACAGAGTACCTGGGCCATGCCTGTCCCTCCCCATCTAATAGACACTGCAGGGAAGGCCCCCTCTGTGTTAAAGCATGGCTTTTAACAGGAAGAAAGTCTGCACAGATTTATAAGCACAAGAATTAGAAAAGCATTAAGGAAGCACCCATCAGGCACACCTGCATGACTATTTAGAAACAGCAATATGCACCCCTTTATCATGTACAAACTTGTGCTCTCTGAAGCCCTGAGAACCCCTTTCCTGTGGCATTGGAAACCTGCCTTCACTACTCAAAGCTAATGCCTCCAGCAACAAAAATGGAGGAGCTTGAGCCAAACCAAGAACAGGTTTGACGCAGCCACTTCCCCCTTGAATCATGAGCCTGATCCTGCCTCAGTACACAGCAGAGCTGATGCTCCAGAGGGTGGACCAGGATTTATCAGTGGCTGCAGACAAAAGGCAAGGAGGACCACAGAGAATGGGAAAGCTGACATAGAGTAAGAGCGAAGGGACTTGAGCAAAAGCTGGGAGACCTCTGAAAATGAGAACCAAAGCACAACATGACACTTGGTGGAAGGCAAGCTGTCCTCCCTTTCCAGCAGCAAGAGTTTGTGGTAAGGAAAATATATTGGAGCGGCTGGAAAAGAGCTGGAGCTGAGGTGGCTATGACAGACAGGCAGACACCAAGATTTGCTTTCACAAGCTTCTGATCCATAGTAGAAAAATGAATGGCACCAAATGGGATGTATAGTCAGTACATTATAACATATTATCTGCTATGCTTAGCAGAGCTGAAGAATTTCACCTGATCGCTCTTGCATTGCTGAGCATCTTTCAGCGCAGCCATCCTTCTGGCTCTGAGGTTTAGAGAGGAATGGAGCACACCATAGCTCCCTCTACAGTTTGCTCCATGGTGGGTCATTCTCACTGCTAAGGGCACCTGCGGCGGGGTGTCCCTGTCAGCAGCAGCTGCCGTGTCCTTCCGGAGAATGACTCTTCCCCTGTGCTGAAGGTGCAGCCTGCATTCCCTGCTCTTTGCCTTTGCTCTTTTCCACCGAGTCACCCTGTAAAGATTTACCCCTGAGGCCTGTTATGTACTCTCTGTTATCTCCTGCTTTCCCCTCTGGGCTATTTGCATATTTTATCAGTGTTGGGTTTTTTTCTACTTGCTTCCAGGTCTTTCCTAAAAACTCCTGAATAAGAGGCTGGAGTGGGTGTGCAACTAAAGATCACATGCAAAAAATGGGAAAGGAACAGAGCCCTTAGGGAGTCTTTCCTTCCACCTTTCCATCTGCCCCAGGGTGATCAAGAGTCAGAAACTCCCCAGCTAGGCAACAGCTGTGCTGGGAAAACCCTCAGACAGTAGAGTGGTCTCCCCAGTTTAGACCCCAGTACACTCTCCAAGCCTACAGACTGGCCACCAGTACTGGTATTCCCCTTGGTAAGGAGTGTTTGGGTCTCGTTATTTCCACTAGATATTTTTTATGAGAATCTACACCTGAAAGTCCCCTGGAAACACCCACAGGTTAAGGCTTGCAGTCAATGGGCTTTGATGCATGATGTAACAGTCCTCACTGCCTCCATCCTGCTTTCATCTAGGCGAGTGCAGCCTCTGGGCAGGCTGACTACCCTTTGCCAAAGTCCATCCTGATATCACACCTTGGTGGCAAGGTCCGCCCATGCATCTCTGACCCCGGGGCACAGTGACCTGGTTACACTGGCTGTACCTGCTCTGCTCTGCCCTGACAATGGGTTTTGGAGCTGCCACATCAGGTCCTGCAGCCAGCCTCCCCATGGTAATTTGGCAGCCAGCCTCTGATAGACATGAGTTTTGGGGACCAGCGTGGGGGGATCAGCATCCCAGTTCTATCTGTAGGGCTTGTCACCATGTCATTTCCAAGAAAATTAGCAGCACAGTGTCCAAACAAGAAACTGAAATGAAGAAGTCATATCCTTGACCATACTAGGTGAATTTAATTTATTAGAAGAGGATTTGTACTAGTAGGTTGCACCTGGCTTGAAACAGGAGATCAAGTTTCCCTTGGGTGATATGCAAGGGACTGGAGAAGCACTCAAGATATAAGCAACACTGTTTTTAAGACCATACATCTTACCATAGGTTTGCAAAGTTTCATACGGCATCTTTGCAACAGCATGACAGCCCCAGATATGAAGAACTCTTAGCAAGATGGAGGCCTTATGAGAACTGGTTAAATTTGAAGCGAGTGGAAATTAAAAGTGAAGGTTCAGAAAAGAGAGACAGCTGTAACACTATCAAAGCTCTTACTGCAACAGTGAAATCGCATTCACTTCTGCTTCCTCTGCCCTCCTCTTAGTGAAAATAGCATCATTCTGGGGTTGCTGGAGACTGTAGCTGCCAACCTCCAGTCTGAGCCACAGGTGGTGGGACAGAGACTGGGGAGCACAGGGGATCTGACTTCCAGGGACTGGCACAGGAGTACTGACCAGCCCAGTAGGTACCTGCAGAACAGGTTCAGGAAGCCAAGCAGGGGCCTGTGAAGACTGCTCCATGATCCCCATGCAGGAGAAAGGACCAGTGTGTGAGTGGAGATGCATCAAGGAATGCTGATTATTCTTGCACAAGTATGGATTCAAAACTCACTGACGTTTATCCCATCACTTGAGCAGTACATGAATGAAAGCACAGGGTATAGGTAGCCATGCAGTAATGTTGTACAACAGTGCCTTTCCCTAGACACACAGCCATGGTGCCCTATAGTCATTATGGAGTGGACAAACGCAGTAACACTGAGCAACAGTGAAAGCTATCTGCCCTTCATTTTCATGACAAGCACCAGGAATTTAAAACATCTGATTTCTTCTGCTTTATAATTTCACATATTCTCCCAGAGGCAGAAGCAAGAACTGGGTCTGGAGGAAGAGAAACCAGGTAAAAACTGGCACTGAAACTCACTGTTCATCCCAGCCTGTCCTCCCTCACTAGCAAACCTGGGGGAGTTTTCTCTCCAGGCAGAGAAATTGTCACAGTGACTGGCAAAGCTGCACATCAGAAGGCAGGATTCATTTCAAAATTACACATCAAAGTCTGAGCTAGGTATTAAATTTCCTACATAATTGATGGAGTTAAATAAATACCATCACAGGGAAATTAATGTCACAGTAAGGCAGTGTCCAAGATAAGCAGCACATGACATCCTCCAAAGACACCTCTCTCTTTCCTCTGCCTATGGAAGCCATCTGGGATGGCTGGTTCAGTCTAAAGACCTGATTTAGGAACCTAGAGATAAAACCCATCCCTCGTGACTGTTCAGCTGCATGACTACTTTCTCTGCCCCTTGCTATCTTGTCATGAGGATGAGATTATAATAGGAGATCACAAAATGACAGCAAGACACCTCCCATGCAGATTTCAAGAGAGAGCTCAGCACCTCATCACCGGTAGTACAGGCAGTGGATAAACTCTCTTCCTTGGAACTGCTAGAAAAGCTCTGCTGAGTGACTATCACATGGTTTTGCCTCTCCAACTTCCCGGCGGGTAACAGTCGTCAGTTCAGGGGCTGCCTATGAGAGAGCAGGCTGCAGCTTGTCCCCTTCCCATAGCCTGGTCCTGGAAGGACTCAGCACCCCCAAGTCTAAATAAACAAACCTGCCAAAGTCCAGTTCCAGTTTGAGGCCCCCTTTTCAGCAGGGTATTTTTCAAAAGCTATTTCTGTTTCCTTCCCTCTTCAGGTAGTATGTTTAGGCTACAATCACTCTGCAACCTTATTTTCGGGACTTAAACCCACAACAGCCACTTTGTTCTTTGAAATATTTCATTTTTCCCCACCCTGGCTGAAGGGCTAAGCTTTATGTGGTCAGCAGGACTCCCATCATCCCCAGTGTGCTTTGCTCTCTCAGTGCATCCCAGGAAGAAAAGCTGATGCAGGCAGACCCTCACAAATAATGGCGTCGCAGCCTGTGGAGACATCTTGAACAGCCGGCTCAAGGATAGCCTTAACGGTCATCACTCAAAAGGAAACTGTTGAATGAAAAGCTGACAGAACAGCAAGAAAGACAATAATAAAGAGAAGAAAATTCTTCAACCTAAATATGGGATATTTATCCATAAAGACCATCAGAGGACCAAGTGGAGACACCATGTTTGGGAAACCTATAGCTGGACTGTCCCCAGGTAGCTCACATCTGGATCTGTCCTGCTTTTCAGATCACATTAGTGGCCCAAAAATCCAGTAGTGATGCAGAGCTGGAGGATTGCCCTTGAAAATGATGTAACACCAAACCCATTGGGTTTTGGTCCTACTGTAATATGCTGGTTGCTTCCATAATGACAGTACTGCCTCTCAGATCCATGTACAAGGACGGTGCAACGTGCCCCACTCTCTCCCACGTGCCCATTATTTTTGGTAAACAGACTTCACAAAACCCTAAGCCACCTCATATGGACTTTGGCCCTTTGCAGCCTGTAGTGTCTTTAGGAAACAATTAAACTTAGCACTCGAAAAGTTCCTGCACAGAAAAAAACCCACAGTTAGTGGGCCAAGGGGTTAGCCAGCTATGTGGAGCACAACCAGCAAAGCACCCACCTCCTAAACCCTTTTCCACGCTGTTCTGTGGGGATCACAGGGATCAGTAATGGTGTTCATAGTCCAACCCATCAGCGGGATCTCCCCATCCCCCTCCAGCCTGGCCCTTTAAGTAATTGGAGCCTCCAGGCTGCAAATCCCCGTCTCTAACTAAAAGGATGGAAAAGCAATTTTCCCCCTTCCCCTTCCAGGTCTTTTCTTTCAAAAGCAACCATTTCATCCCCTTCCCCTTTTGGCAGGAAGAGGTGGTTCACCGAGAAATGGAGCAGCTTTCTGAGCATCCCCCTCCCAAATCAAGGCAAATTGGCAATTTCTCCACCCTGCAATGCTCCTGGCAGCTCTATTTTGCAGCTTTCCTCCCCACCCGCCAGTCTTTGGCAATCCTTAGCTGACTTCCAAACCCTCCGTGGCTGCTGGGGGTTGGTGAAAAGGTTTAATTATTTGCTTTTCTTTGGGTGCATAAGGCGGGGATAGGGAGAAGGTTGGGCCCCACTGCCTGACGCTGCAGATCTTTCCCACTTTTGTTGTAGTCCCTCTCCCACCCCCCTTCCTTCCCTGTCTCCTGCCCAGCTCCCAGAGCCCACCATGAATCTGCAAGCATGTTTGGGATACATTTGCCTGCTTTGCTTTTCCTTCGTGAGCACAGCAAAAGGTAAGAGACTTTGGGCTGCTTTGGGTCCAGGGACACAACAGGGTCCGGGTGCCCCGAGAGGCAGGATGCTTCTCCCAGTGCACAAAAAGCCTCCCGGAGCTCGCCATAATGCAACACCTCCCTAGTCTCCAGACAGGGATGGAAGAGTTATTGCTAAAACTGCAAATGGACTGAGCATCTCTCAAGGCAGGAAGATTTTCTGGGACTGTGGAAGTCCTCTCTGGGGGGTGAGGAAAATTGCAGAGCTGGAGCTTTTTAAACTGTACACAGTGCAGAAATATAGAAACTCTTCAGCCTGAGTCACAGGGCAAAGCCCCAGGGAGTGAGCTGGACTTCCATCAATTCCTTTCATTTGTTATTACAGCAAAAGTAGCAAAACTATAAAACATTTCAGAAGCCCAGCAAGATTTGCAGGAGAATTTCAAGTGACTTAATAGATTAGACTGGTTATATCATGGCAAAGGAAATCCTCCTTCCTACAGTCATATTCAAATAGGAACAAGAGAAGGGGCTCCAAATAATTCTAGACAGATGAGAATAAGGCAAGGAGTTCTGCTCTAAAGCTGCCGCATCAAATTCATTTTGCCCTATCACAAAGTTAGTGGTTTAATTAAGAATTAGCAGTTCTGCTGGGAAACACAATATGAAGAATATGGTCTCTTTTCTGCCCTTAATAAAAATGTCAACATTGTCCCAGTTAATGTACAATGCTCAAAAGACTCTTTGAAATATCTCTCCTGTCTGGATAAGTTTCCTACTCAGGATACTTTACTTCAAGATCGAAGTGCATTTCCCTGGCACTTTCAAAAAGTCCTGAAATCCCCAAGCAGAGCCAACACTCTGGACAGCATTTTTAAGGAAGGACTCAAAACACAAGCAGGAATCAGCTGCCACCCCAAGAACACACAAATATCCAAATTGCAGGCACAAATAATTTCCCATTGAAACTTCCCTATGTTCTTCCTCAAATATGTCAGTTATACCTACTGCTTGGCATAAAAATGACACTTCCAGGAGGCAAAGTGATACAGGTTGCAAGCATTCCTGTAAGTCCAGGTCCTTTCTAAAAGGGAGGATGCTGGCTGCAGCATGCGGAAGGACTGACATCTGCAACCTCGTACTTTCAGCATTTGCATCTTTCCTCAGGGGATTTGCAGCTGCTCTCTTTCCAGCCCAAGACCCTGTATCAGTACAACTATACCCTGGATGTCCAGCTGGACCACACATCCACACCGTCCCTGCGGGGAGCCTGGCTGCGGGCTGAGGCATTGGTCCAGCTGTGCAGACTCTGGAGGGACCAAGACAGGGAAGAGCTGCTCCAGGTGCAGGTGTGTGAGTTGGCAAAGCCATTATGGATGGGTACTCCTCCAGAGACTAGTGATGCTGTCTTTAGCTCCTTCCCTCTCTAGCTCAAGCCACCTGACCTCTCTGTCCAAAAGGCCATCACCTGCAGGTAAAACACATAGCAACTTTAGGGCAGACGTGTTTGGTCACTGTTTTCTGCCATCTTCTGCCATCATAGGTCCGTGACCTGAAAGCCCAACATGAGCAGGAAGAGGAGAGCCAGGACAGCACTAGAGGTCCCCCTGCAGAGATTGCACTGAGCCAGGAATCACAGGCAGAGCTCCAGCAGCCGGTGTTCATCTCCTGGAGCAGCGGGAAGGTCAGCTGGATACCTCTTGGGCTTGCTCATGTGCTTGCAGAGCACTCCTACCCACATCCCAGATTTTTCCAGCTACAAAGCTCATACAAACATCTGCTTCACCTCCGAATTCCTATCAGAACACAAGGAACCAGAGCAGCAAATGTAGGAATATATGGTCTCCCACAGGGTCCAGTATGACTGCAGGTGGGGCCTCATCCTCCAAAGGGCCTGCAGGCTCAGCTGGAGTTGCAGCTTCCCATGTTAAAAGGGCTTCAGTCCTAACCATGGGATACACATTCCTTTCTGACGTTCTCCTCTAAGGCTTTGGGAAAAGCAGGGAAGTGGGATTTCATGGGCACGCACCCACAAAGATCATGCTATTGAGGGATACAATCCTCCTTGAGAAAAATCTTCAGGTATCTAGAGGGTGTTGCTTAGGCTGCAGGGGAAATGCCTTTGAGCAGAGAAGGCAGCAGAAAGCCTGCAGAGCCCCCAGCGCTGTCCCTGCAGCGAGCACCTCTTTGTGCCCTTCCAGGTCAAAGCTGCCTACGGGAATGAAGCAGAAAGCATCCTGATCTCAAACCTGAAGCGAGGTATCATCAGTCTGCTCCAGCTTCAGCCTCATGCTGGCACTGTGGTGGAGGTAGGTGCAGAGCTGGGGCCAGATATTGCCTGAAAGCCAGGGACCATGCCACAGCAGGAGAGCCAGCCCCAAAGCACAGCCAGCCCAGACGCTTCAGCAAAGGAGGCAAAATTCAGGATAAACACCATGGGCTTTGCTGCTCCAGCAAAATCAGCAGATGATTTTCAGGAATGAGCATGCTTACAAAACCATCATCTTTCCCTGGACTGTAGGAATAGTGGAGAAAAAAACTCTATTAGAATTTCTACCAAGCAGAATTTGTTCTGCCTAGCCTAGCCAGCAAACAGCAAGGAAATATCTTCCTCCAGAGCTCAGCTGGAGTGACCTATGAACAACATGAAATAACTTCAAAACCCAAAACAGAGGCACAAAGATGCTGCTGGTGGTGTTAGCCTGAATTTTCAAAAGCAAATTTCTCACCCAGATGGAACTGGGGCTATCCACCACCCTTAGTTAAGGCCCATTTTCTAGCTTTTTGATGCTTTTTCTATTAATTAATTTGTCCTCTGTGTCTGTTCTCTACATAGATCATTTTATTCAGGGTCAATCAAAGCCAATCACACTTAACCATGGTCACTTACATTTGTGTTTCAGGAGGATGTCTCTGGGAGCTGCCAAGTCACATACACTGCGTCCAACCATTCCATCACAAAGACAAAAGATCTCCTCAACTGTGTAAAGCCGAACTCTGGATTCGCCTCCATAAACAGAGCAAGTCCATTTCTCTTGCGGTGGTGGGCTCAACTTATATCAAGTACACCAGGGCTGGCCCCAAAATCTTCCTGCAGGTGGGCTTTGAGTCCCACTCACAGCTAGCTTCAGCCTTTCGCACCAGTCTGAGATGGGACTCCAGCTCTTAGATGCATAACCAGAGTGGGATGTAACAACACACCTCAGGAGAAGCATGTTTTGCGTCATTCCACCCTTGTTATCACTTCTCACCTGTCAGCTAATCCTGCTTGGGAAGGTGGAGATACAGAAATGCCTTCTGGACCTCAGACTCATTGGATTGGAGATTAGGTTGACAGGGGACAGGGCCAAAGACCACTGCTTGTTTCATTTAAAGCAGTAGCCCATGTTCAGCCCTGACATAAATAGATGAAACTCTGTGGATCTTAATGCCATTATACCTGCTGTGATTAAAATCAATGGGTCTTTTAAAATACATAAATACTATTGAATTCAATATAAAAATGGACAGCTCCCAGCATGTCCCACGCTTCCCTCACCACAGCTCGTTGATGAAGCAGAGGTGAAGTCCAGCAAGTGCATAATTTCTTTCGGAAACAAAACACCCAGAGAGCTTCCCCAAGGTCACCACACAGCATAGTGAGGAAGCTGAGCGGTTTATGGCATGAGGTCCATAGAAATTGCTGTTGCTTAGCTTCCACTTTCACTTGGAGTATGTCCTTGCTGATGCTCATCAGGATGAGGCAGGTTTTGGCATTGAGGGCCATACCTCTTCCCACACCATGCAGATGTGTTGGGGCAGCTATGGAGCTACCACTGGTGAATAGACCTGAAGTATGGGCAATGCTTTTGGAGGCATTTATTTCCAGTTTGCATGCATCACCCAAGCCAGGCAGGAGCACACCCTGCTCCCTCTGCAGCCCTTTTCTGCAGCTGAGCCATGGTGACACCACCTTGTAATGAAAAAGAAAGTCTGTATGGTGTCGCCAGTCTGTTTCCCCCATCAGCCATGGGTGAAAGTATCCCCTTCACTGTGATCCTTACCTGGTGCTGCCTTCTCCCACATCTGGGAAGAGGTTAGGCTCTTCTGGATTTTCCTTTCCTACAATTTGCAAGCAAAGCTGGTGACTTTGTGGACTGGAAAACCCTTTTGCTGCTAATAGAAAGGAAAGAAGTCTCATGGGGGAAGAGAGAAAAGGTTGCATTTTTTCTCCTTGCTTTTCCTTTTTCAAGATTTTTGGAGTGAAGTGGCAGCCCACCAGCAGAAGCCAGTACATGGTAAAAGACAACCTTCTCCAGTCAGTGCTGGCAGAGGAAAGCCACACGGTGTCTCTAGCCCTGAAGTCCACCACTGGCATCAAAATCAGGTCAAGGTGAGTAATATCCCTGCGCCACTACCCTAATTGGACAGCCTGGCATGGAATGAAGGTGCATCTGTTGGATGTGTCCAGTGCTCTCCT
Organism: Psittacus erithacus; assembly: GCA_009867235.2. NCBI lineage: Eukaryota > Metazoa > Chordata > Aves > Psittaciformes > Psittacidae > Psittacus > Psittacus erithacus. The sequence goes on along the minus strand of WYDI02022565.1, from coordinate 55,139 downwards.
GCCAGCTCAGGTGGCACAGCCTGGTGCAGGTAACAATGAGGACAGAGTGCAGCAGCTGGGTATGGCACAGGGGGAACACCAGGCACCTTTCGACAGCTTATCCTCACATGTCCTCCTTCTCCAAGCCTTCATTAACCCAACCAGCCTTTGAGCCATGGAGGCTTTAAATGATGAAGCACTTTCCCATGGCTTCTCCTCCCTCCGCAGGCAGCAGCTCCAGCTAGCATCTCCTCCAATACCCGGCCCAGCAGAGGTGGCTGCACGAAGCCTTAAGGATGCGCTGGCTGGCATGAAAGGACAGCACCAGGCCCTGGGCATGGCCAGCCTGCCCTTCAGGAGGGTCTGCACCCACTGCCCATCGGTCAGTGATTCTACTCAACCCCAAAACTCACCATATGCTCTCACCCAAGCTGGGCACCTGGGCAGGCAGAAGAAGGCTGTAGGATTTGGGGTTATGCCATAGTGGTGCATTTGGAGAGGCTGGTTACTGCGGTTAAGGCAGGATGTGGCCCCAGGACTGCTGTAGAGCAGCAGCCTGACCTGTTACCTGTCCTAAATGGTGTGTAATGTTGCCACCCATGGTGGAAGGATTCCCTGACATATCTGCATTTCTGTGATGAGGGAAAAAACCTGGTGCACAGCTGTCACATACAGCTGGGTTAAACTCATCATAGGTCTGAGGTCAGCAGATTTTTCCACTGCAGGTTATGCTGACGAGGACAAACAAGGGTTTGGGTTTTTTTGTGTCTTCAACTCCTCCATGCTTTTCACCTGGGAAATCTGGAATAGCAACTTCAAGGCAACAGGGCTGCTCCCAGTTTCTCCTAATATTTTCCTGACACATACCACAGACTGGGGAATTTGGGCTTCAGCACAAGTCCTCAGAGGCGGGGGTGGGAGGCTGCAGTAGAGGCCTGCAGGCAACTACATGACCCCAATGGACCCCCTCCACTCCTAAATACTTCCAGTGTATAAACCTTATCCCATGATAATGGAGATAAAAATCCCACCTAGCAAACCTCATCTTTGCAGCTGAGAGCCTACCTGGAGGCTTTTGACAGCCAGGGAGTCAAAATGGACACCTCTAAGGCAGCGACAACCTGGCGGTTCCAGAGGTTCATCCAGATGCTGCGGAGTGCCAAGAAGAGAGATGTTCTGCAGCTGCTGAGGAGAGCACCCCAGGAGATGCTGTGAGAATCTCAGGAGCTATCTTGCCAAAACTGATTTCTATGCATGTAGAGCCCAGGCATGTATGGTCATTCCTGGCCCTGGCAACTACGGTCATTTGGTGATGGTCCCTACACCATACCTGGTACAGGCAGCCATCCTGTGTAGTGTGAATGTACTCTGTTTTTTCTTGGAGCCCATTCTGTACAAACGCTGCATGGCTATATTTTTTCTGGCTTTGGAGCAGTGAATACCCCAGCAAGGCTTTCTGCAAATATCATTGGAGGTCTGTTATTTACACACCGTCCACCTATGGCCATAGCACCCACCCCTTGCCAATGTGGGCACTGAGGCCAGGCTCCTCTCTGCAGTGAAACACCTCAACATGTGCAAACTCAGAGCCAGAGCCAAGCTTCTAGGCTTTTTTAACTTATGAACTGAAGCTCCTGAGTTTCTTCTCCAGCTCTTTTGGTGGGTTGTGCCACTGATGACTTCCCTTTTCTTGCTCCAGTCCCTTTGTTGTGGAGGCAGCGGTGGCCGCACAGTCAGTGGCATCCTTGGCAGCTCTCTCCGACTTCCTGGATTTCAGCAAGATGCCCAGATCCCTGCTGGAAAAGTTTCTCTACGCGGCAGCTTTCTCCCCCCGGCCTTCAGGACAGCTTCTCCGCCTGGTGTTAGTAAGTATGGACATTCCTCTCCCTGCCTGAGGGTCCTGAGTCCCAGGTGGATCCTCAACCCATTTCAGGCAGGAGGGAACAGCATGTTTTCAGAAAAAGGAAAATATTTTATTTAGAAATATATCTTCCTGATTATGGGATTATTTTATGTGCTTTTAATGGGACACTGGCAATGGGAGTAGATGCTCCTTGGAGGAAAAGCATTCAGCAGAAAGTGCTTAATATCAGTGCGTTACAGATAATAAAAGCCTAATTAAAAGCCACTATGAAATAATCAGTATTTTATCCAATTACACCATGCATTGCCTCCTTCAAGGCAAGTAAGAGCTAGTTTTTTCCTTTTTTGGCAACTGCTTTTTGGTAAGAGATAAACCATACTCCTCCTTCTTTTTACCCATTTCACCCTTTTTTTTTTTCTTCCTGCTTTGTGTTACCCTTTTCTGGATACCCAGGACAAGCTGGATGGGAAGCAGCTGGCTTCTGAGGTCCAGGAGACAGGGATACTTGCCATGGGCTCTCTAGTTGGCAAGCTGTGCCACCAGAAGCTGTGTGGGCTGCAGGTGAGTTGTCCCATACATGGCTTTCTCAAATGTTCCCCCCCTCCTCTGAGGGTGCCCAAAACATCTCCTGTGACTCACTTCACCCTCCTTCTTTTCTGCCCTCCTGGAAACCCTGAGCAGGAGGTGGAGCGTGGGGTGGAAACCATCCTCAGGGGACTAAGAGATGCTGAGAAGGAGTCCGAGATGGTCATTTACCTGCTGGCCTTGGGGAATGCAGCGCTTCCCAAAACTATCCCTACCCTCCTGGACCATGCTGAGGAGGGTCCCACCATGGTTGCCATTGCAGCCATCTCTGCCCTGCAGCGATTCCCTGCTCAGCACATCTCCGGCAAGGTACAAAACAAAGCTGCCAAGGCTTGGTATTCCAAGCCATCAGGGGCACAAAATGGAGCTACTATTTGCACATTACCACCATACCACCACCATTTTATTGCCCTCTCTCATCAGGTGAAACAAGCAATGAGGAGGATTTTCCACGAGAAGAGGAAGAGCTATGAAAAAACATGTCGCCTGGCTGCTGCAGAAATCCTCCTGGATAAGGAGCCCTTGCCCATGGATGTCATCAACATTCTGCTGGCAGCCAATCAGTTGGAGACAGAGATGGCAACATTGCTGCTGCTGAAGGTCCAGAGCAGGCTGTATGCTCACCACCACTACCCAGCAAGGTGGGTCAGGAGGGGAAGGCTGCATTTTTCCCCCTAGCTCTACCTCACTCTTTTCTACTCTTCCTCCACACTCCAGCGGTGGCTTTTTTGAGGCAGCTAGCCTTTAAAACATGCAAGCATCACTTCTTAGAGCTGGCATTGATGCTGTCTGGAAATTCCCAGCTGCTATAGGAAGAAAAGAGGAGGACTGCTAGTGCAGACTCCACACAGCCAGCCAAAACACAGTGTCCCTCCTTGTCCTGCCCTGTGGCAGCAGGACCCAGGCTCATGGTTTCAGCAGAGTCCTTGGAGGCCAAAACTGTCTTGCAGGCAGTGCACAATGTGTAACTGCATTCATCTTCCTATCTGCACAAAACGAACCGAGCACCAACATTTTTCGGAGCTAACCAAAAGCTGCACAAAGATATCTGACTGGTTCACCCTAATAAGCTGTAGGAGAGGGAAGTTTCAGGGGAGCCTGTGTCTGCTCGTTTCTATTTTTTGCTCACACTTCCCTGGGCAGTCAGCAACCAACAGAAATACGTCAGAGATTTTTATTTCCTTCGTTGTATGGTTTTCTGTAACAAGCACTGACATTTTCCCTTCCTTCCCTCCCAGTGCTGACATACCCTTTCCCTATTGCTTCCAGGAAGATAATGAAAGACATCATGGGAGACCCACGGATAAATAATTACAACCTCTTCTCAAAAGCCGGCATCTCCTCTTCTTTCTCAGGACCTCTGACAGGTGACACCACAGAGGACAATGACCCCATTGTCCCCTCAAATGGCTAAAGCAGGGGTTGGTAGGGAAAGGCAGCTTTCAGAAGAGGCCTCAGCTTTATAGAAATGCCCCAAAATCTCAGTGTGAGGCTTCTGAGCATGTTCTCCAGCAGTAGCTGAGGCTGGCTAATTGCCATCACCTGAGATACATATACACCTTCCACTGACACCCCTACAGCAGGAAGGCTGGGCTGTGCCACATACTTTTCCCAAATCCCACTAATTTGAGAGAGGTACTTCAGCTGGAGGTGAAACAAATGGCAGATTGTGGGTGGGAGTTTCTGTGCTTTTCCTGATAAGTCAAGATACTCAGCTCCATAGGTATTTTTAATAAGCTCTTCAAAGAGGAGAATCCTTGTGCTGAGATAAAAATCATTGAACTTCAGAGAGACTGCAGCAATAACAATGCTTGCTAAATATCTGCTTAAATCTTCACCCCTCAGCTCTTATTTCTGCTCTTCTTCAAATTAGCTCAGCCTAGCCTTGTAGGGGGTAGGTGGGGGCAAAATAGCCAAGAACTGGAAGAAAACATAGCAATGCTAAAGTCTTTGATTATTGCAAGAATGGAAGGAGATAGTGCCGAGAAGCTTTCCCCTCTGAATCATTTAGCTTTATCAGCTATTTAATGGCTAATATGAGAGATCTGTGCAGGTCAGCCACCCTGACCAGCCCATACAATCTATTGAGGAGGCTTACAAATTACCAAGGAGCTCTAGGGATCCTGCTTTTAGATGTATCCAGTGACCTCCCAGTTCCTGCAATCAATCTTGGCAAGCTCTTTTTAGACACTGTCCTATCCTGCTGAGCACTGACTCAGTGGCACTGGGCACAACGGCCGTGCTTGCCAGGATTCCAGCCTTCCACATCCCATCAACTAGCTCTGTATTTTCTAGTCATCCTTCACCCCTGCTGCTTCTCTCAGAGCATTTATGGTTCACCACCATCCAGTGACTCATTCATAGAGAGAGATGTGCCAGGCACTGCACATAAACACAAGGCTACCTTTCAGTCACCCAGGACCTGCTTTCCACCTTTGGCCTGGACCTGCTGTTTTTGGAGGGTGGATTCCTGAGGAAGAGTGTCTCTGACTTCTCACTGCTCAGCCATGGACAGCAGCTTCATGCAGCTCAGGTGCGCTGGGAGTGGCTGGGGCCACATACGCAGAGGGGGGTAACAGCACCAATCCAGTGATGCCACTGCTCCACTTGTGTCTCCTCATAACCTCCTTATGGTGCTTGACCTCACCTCTGCACTCAGTGTGCTCCGTATCAGAAATACATACATTTGTACCCCCCATCGTTGATGCGAAGCCAGGCAGACCCGCTCTGGAGAAGGAAGACCTATACTCCCCCAAAACACAGTGGGTATGGCACCACTGCTGCACAGTGCTCAGGAATAGTTTGGGTGCCCCATCCAACCCACCCCATCACTGTCCTCCTGCTTCAAGGGGTGCCAACGTTAGGGCTGGACAAATACAGAAACTCAAATAGAATTGCAGAACAAAAATTAGACTCTCCAGCCTTGCTCCGTGCGGCTTTCTCATTTCTGCTTCCATGTTTTAGGTCACTATTGAAGCACAAGGGATGGACTCGATGCTGGGAGAAAACGTCTTGGAAGGGAAAGAGGAGCCAGAGCTCATGGCTGGGATGTCTGCCATCTTCTTTGATGTTCAGTTGCGTCCGATCATCTTCTTCCAGGGATATACAGACTTAATGGCCAAGATCCTGTTAAGCAGTGGAGAACCCACAAGTGTGGTCAAAGGGAACCTCCTGCTGATGGACCATCATCAGGTACCGGATGGGGGAAAGAGGAGGGGTGTGACCTGCCTTCACACCAAATCCTAGTGAATTCCACAGCACAAGCCAGTGGATTTCAGTTTTATGTTACTGCAGACACAGGTCTAAGAGCGAGGTGGCACTACCAGATGTCTCTTGGGACTGGTAAAACAGCAGGATGACTGCTTCTGCCATGGAACATACATGGCTTCAGTTCCTTCCCTGCAAGACCAGCTGTGGGGTTGGGATTAGCAGTCCCAGCAGTCACAAGCTGTTGCCATTTTAAGCTGCTCAGCCAAGAGCAGTGCCCGGTCACAGCAAGGTCTGTCTTCATCTTCCAGGTCATTCCTCTGCAGACCGGCTTCCAAGTGGCCATCAAACTCCAGGGCAGTCTGGAGCTTGACATTTCAGCTGACATGGATGTGAGCATTTGGGAGCAGGAACTGAAAACCAGCATCAATGCGAGGTCAGGGGGTGGGAAAATGCTTGGCTCTGGGGATGCAGGGTACCCGGTGGGCCCAGCACAAGAAATGCTCCACCTTAGGGTGGCTTTCCACAGCCTCTTGCTCTTTTGCTTGGTCTAGCCTTTCCCAGCAGACATGTTAGGTAGGGGTCTGGTGGGTGCTGGTTACACAGTCCTTTTCCATGGCCAGACCTAAGATGTTTATGGGGTCATTTGGAGCAATTGCTCAGTGACCAGACCCATGTGCTTCTCCCTCACAGGGGAAGCCTCGCCATTGATTTCCAGGCAGAATTAGATACCCCCTTCCTTCAAGCCACCCTGAGAAGCCAGACAGAGACGGAGACCTCAGTCCAATTTGACACCATGCTGAAGTTTTCCAGCAGCCCAGTGCTCATGTGCCTGCAGCTGAGAGAGGAGCAAGTCCCATACAGGTAGTCTCTGGATACAGCCAGATACTGTAGAAACATTATGACGTGCTTGAGATAAGGGAGGACTTCTTGGGGAGAGGAGAGAATTAATGTTTGTACACTTATTGAGCAGGGCGGGTCAAAACCAGTCGGGATGGGGGAAGGACACTTTAAGTTCATGCTGACATCAGTAGAAGCACCATGCCTAGACCATTTGCCTAGAAGATGATGAATATGTAGGTCTAGGAGGAGGATGAGGTCCACCACAACTTCCTGACCATCTTTCTGTCACCTTGTCCCACAGGGAAATCTTCACAATTTCCAAGTCTGCTGGGAGCCAGAGCAACACTACTCAAAAAGGCAGGCAGGGCACCATGCCTGGGAAAGAGTTTGCCTTACACCAAGCCAACTCCAAGGTCTGCAACCTCCTGCTAGCAGCAGAAGAATAGCAGATTTGGAAGAGTTTGGGACTGGATAACTGGATAATCTCCTGTCACACCCCCCAGTTCTGTGTGAACCCAGAAAGAGCTGTTAAGGGCTCTGTCCAACTCCTCCACAATGATTTTTTTTTTTTTTAATAAGAAAAATGCTGCACTAAGGGCATCATAAGACACCACAAGAGGAACTGGAACTGCTGCAGGACAGCCAGAGGCAGTCCCTGCTTGGGGCAGGAGGAGCCAAACCTGCCTCCCCAGCCCAAAGGCTAAGATTTCCCTTGCCTGAACTTTTCCTCTTGATGGGGAAAGTCTTGCTTGAAGCGAGACTAGTCCTCGTGATAAACAGCCTTCTTTTGCAAATGAATGACTTTCTCAGAGCCCAAAAACCCTTCTACAAGCCCATACCCCAAAAAGCAGGCAGGAGGGAGCGCATCTGCAGCCAACAGGAAGAAGGTTCTCCACGAGGGGAGTGAATGACCCTCCTTTACTGCAGAGTTTTGCAGCTGCCAAATTGCCCAGGAACATGGAAAAGTATTTCTGGAAAAGCTGTGGGGTTTTTATTTTTTTTTTTTAATACTGCCCCAGAATAATCTTCAGGGAGAAAGGCAGAGAAGCAAGACAAAATTCTGCATAGCCTATTGCCAACTACTCCATGTTCTTTCTGGACTAATTGAAAGTGTTTGTAGTTATAGTCATATGAAGGCAGCTCAGTTGCCCTCACAGGTTGGGGCCATCCTGTCATCCCTGGGGCGATTTGCACCCTGTTGCCACGAAGGGGGCTGATGGCACATCAGGCAGCAAAGGTGATGCCAGGGAGAAAGCAGCTTGTGTTTTAGTGAGGGTCAGATTTGCACTCAGAGCCAAAAAGGAGCAAGGCAGAGGAATGCAGCCCAAAAAGCTTTCCCAAAAACTGGGGAAATTAAGGCAAAGTTAAAAGAGAGCAGGAGAGAGTGTAACAAATTGCAAGAGGCCCTTCTAAAGAGCATGGACCAGCATTCTCAATCCTGATCTTGAAACAGGGAGAATTGTCTTGAAGATGGAGCTTAAAAAGGTGGAAAAAATGCTGGAGACCCACAAACTGTTGAAGGAGGCTGGAAGGAGATAGGAGGACTCAAGCAGCATCTGGCTGAAGGAAAAAGGGAAGAGACATCAGTGTCTCCAAGGCATTAATGCATTTCATTGCAGCTTTGCATACGCCCTTGTGATGCAGATCCTCAGTGGCTGCTTCCTGATCTAGTGTCAACACTTGAATTTTTCCACGTTTTTCCCCCTCTAAGACAAGCAGGGCATAAACCATAGCATAAGCTGGCAAGGTGTTTGGCAGGTTCTCTGTCCTTTTGGTATTATTTTTTTAATGAGTTATGGGTGTCTCAGTCCATCCTACAGGGCAAATACAGTTGTTGCTTGCCATGAAGGGCAAGAGATGAAGTTTGACTGACATGATCATTTCTGGATTTGAGAATCTATCACAGAGTGCTTGGACAAGGATTACAAAGACATAGGTAAACATCCTTCAAGGGTAGACATTATTCAACCCAAACAGGAAAAGTTTAGTGGGGTCATGCCTCCATCCCATCCCTTCCTCCCCTTTATAGGAGCCACGGTATAGTAGATGTGCCTTTTGCTGGTGCATGCAAATTCAAAACCCATCTATTGAGAGGTGGCTTCTGTCTGGAGCCTCTCATCTTCCTTTTTGATCCAAAGTTTTCATATTAATGAAGAAGCCTCTGGACTCTCTTATCGCCTGAACAGCAGTTTCCCTTCTTTCCCCTTCTGTTTTAGTCAAGGCAGCAGATGGAGATAAGATTGCCTTAACCCTACATGCAGGAAGGCAGTGTTCCTGCAACAGAGACACAGCAGCTTCCCTTTTCTGCTGATATTCGGGCTCTTTTGGTGACCATTTGTGAAAATTACAATTAGCTTCAAGTAAATATTGTTCTTCTGTTTTTGCATTCTTCTCTCAAGGTGGATTGCTATCAGCTACAACCACCAAACATCTTTCCAGCACTGGATCAAGGCTCACAAGGAAAAAGCAGTATTCCTTCATGCCTTCCCAATAAGAATGTGCCTTTTAATTATTTTTAGCCCTCTGTTTAATTATTAAATATACTTTTTTTAAAAAAAAAAAGGCATTGAGCTTTAGTTTTTATTATCATGAGCCTGATAATGTAGCACTTAAATCTCCTGGTTTGGGGGGGGGAAATTTTGTCTCGTTTTCCATCTGAAGATGCTAATTACAAGTGCTTTAGTTATGTACAGAAAAAAATGGCATGTGTTTTTATATTTCCTCTGTTTGACACTTAGCTTTTCTGGACACACAGTTGGAAAACAAAGAGGCAGAGAGCAGCTCCCTAAGCACAGGCACTTCAGCAAGAACAGCATGGACAAAGCTTCCCAGGGATCTGGTTTCTAGGCCTGTATTTAGGCTACTCAGGGATGCATAGCTAAACACCCCATCAGGGCTGCAAGATGGTGACATGAGGGCTACCTCTGCTCCTAGAAACCCCCAGAGCCCCATTAGGGATGCTCTGCAAGAGGGTTCCCATGGGAACCCAAAGATGCTGTCTTTATCCTCTGTGCCAACTTCTGCAAAAGTACTGGAGGCCACCCGAGATTTTACTTAAAATCAAGGCTTCCCCTGCATCAAGGCTCTGCTGATTACAGAAGAGTCTCACTCAGAGCAGGCCTCAAGGACATGGAGAGTAATTGCCCTGGTACTTGCCCTATGGTCTTAACAGCAGGATCCCTGTGTAACCATGGGAGGAGGTAGCTGTATCACCCCTCTTGCATTGCTCAGCTTTGCCAAGCTGCTCATAGCTGCTCTGAGACCCTCTTGGCCCTCCATCTTTATCCTTTCACCAGGAGTATCTCATTATTTCCCTCTTCTCTTGTCTCACAGTCAGAATTTGGGCTGACTCAGACTACATTTTACACCCACAGGAGTTGCTGTAACCTCTGCTGGCATACACGACCCCACCCCTGTGACCACCTATGAACCTGCATAAGCCTTAATTCCCATCCAAAACCACACTGCTCTACCAGGTGTCTGGGGGGATTATTTCAACCCAAAACCTCTCAGCCTCAGCATTTGCTTCTCAGCTGAAGCCAGGAGGCACCCACCTGCCATTTAGGACCTTTTCCATAACTTAACTATAGGTTATTTGACAAGAACAAAGAGAGAAGAATCAGCTGTTCAAATTCTACCTTTGCATGGGTTATGGGCTTTGCATTTGGCAGTGCTGTTTGCTTTGGAGCCAGCATGCTTCCCAGGAGGTCCTACACTGAGCTGCTCAACTGGAAATGATGGGTGCCCAAAGGGTCCTTGCATCTAGGAGCAAGGGTCACAGAGTAATTGGCAAGGGTTGGGTGCCAGATCTTACTCCTAGTGGGTGTCAGACGTCCCACATGACAAGCATCCAGCTCCCAGAGATTTTGAAGGGGGCTAGAGGCAGAGCAGACCGAGGCCAACGCCTAGGAGCAGGGCTGCTACCTGCCTCTCCAAAAGTGGCTTTGCATGTGGAGCTGCAGATCGGCAGTGACCTCCAGCGGCTGCAGCCAAACCTGACGGAGGCGTCAGGCCAAAGCCGTTCTGCTGCAGCAACGCAGGCGCTGGACACACAGCACCCTGCGTCCAAGGGTCTCACACAACTTGCACCCAAGGTCGTGGGACCTTTGCATCAGCAGGTGATGGGCCAGGGCTGACCCATGGCAGCCCCTCACCGCTCTCAGCTGGGGTCTTGTGTGGCAATGCCATCCTCCCCCGGCCCCCAGGCTTACCATCACACACAATTTTTGATACTCCCTTTTCCCCTGTAAACCATTCTATTCCCAGGACATCTTGTACAGCCCTCAGGAGAGTGTATGGACACCACTCACCAAATAGGTGATAAAACATTATCTGCTTGTCTATTACAGCTTGCTGCAGAGACAAAACTAACACGAGAAAGCATGTACAAAAGTGAGCGTAACGTGTGTGAGAGCATAGGCCGCTGGCAGGGACTGGGTTTCCCTGGGAACTAGTGGAGGTGCAGCTTTAAAGCTCTGGGGCATGTCTCTTGTAAGCCACTGCTTTTTCCTTTCTAGACAGCCTACAAAACCCCTATTGTATGTCCTAGCTGCTGGGCCCCAGTGACTCCCCAGACCCCATGAAACAGAAACAAAACAGAAAAAGTGATTTGCAACTCACCAAAGCAGCATTGTAAATCACAGCACCAGAGAGCTCTGGCAATAACAAATGTCCCATAGAGCCGCAGTTGTGCTGCTGTGTACCTCCCAAGATCCTGCTGCAAAGCTTGCAGCTGCTTTGGGCCAGGTGCATCACACAGGCATATCTGCAGTGCTTTCCTGCAAGCACAGGACATGCACAGAGACAGTTATCTGGGTGCCACTGCATATGAAGGGACCATGAAGCAGACTGCAAATGAGCAGCAGAGCATCCAAGGAGCAGTGCTACTAAGGGGTTGCTGTTATAACCTGCCCAGCAATCAGAAATGGAAGGAGAAAGCTGTGAAGCTGCAATGGGACACAGCTGTGTAAGCAACAGTGGCTGTGCCATAAGTTTATTCCTACAGGAAAAGCCTAGGGAAAAGCTCAGGGTTGGAAATGGTGAGTCAGGCAGCGGGCCTGGGAACTGGCTGAGCTGAGCCAACAAGTCTGCAGGGCTGGGATAAAACCCTCTGGCACAGCATTAAAAAAACCCATGGGGAAAAAAACCTGAATGTTTTCTAGGAAACTGTTCCACCACCTCCATCCCTGCTGATAGTGGGAGTATTGAAGGAATATGATGCTTGCTATGGGAAATAAGGTATTAGCAGCACAGAACATATTTGGTGAGACAGCCATAGTCACCATCTTTCATGTGGGATAAGGCTATGAAGGATGACACAAGGACAAGCCTCTGCTCTGGCCCACCTCCCTGCACTGATAGGGGCTGCTGCCTTCCTCAGCTGCTGGGATGCTCGGTGGGCTGCAAGGGTCACCCCGTCAGTGGGTGGCTGCTCCTGGGAATGAGCACTCACTTTAGCAGACCCAGCACCACAACTCAGAAAGAGCAAATTATATTTAATTCTATTAGCTTTGTGTGAAAATAGTTGTTTCCTGCCACTGCTCTTCCTACTTACTCAATTACTCTTCACCACAGTGAAGAATAATTCACCACCACTTCTTATTCTGCCATGCCCAAAAGCCTTACACAGGCATCTCTCTTGCTCATCTACTCCTAATGATACATTTATTAGACCAACATGCAATACTGTATAGACTCACCAGACTGTGCTTATCACCACTGTGACAGCCCCAGAGCTGTCAGGGAACAGGGGTTTGCAGTCATTCCCTGCAGGGGGCAAATAAAAGGGAGTAAAGTAGAAAATGGAAAAATAAGGTGTTACTTGAGGAGTTAGATTAGCAATGATTACCACCGTAACTTCTATGAAGTTTCTATTGAAAGAAGCATCATTTTCCACAAGCATGGCTTTAACAGCAGCTTCCATGCACTCTGAGAGCAAAGCCACGTTACTCTCATATCCCACCCCATCCTTCTTTCCATGTAAGTGCCACCAGTTGCCTTTGCCAGGTTGGGTTTGCCACCACAGCCCTTGATAAAGTGGCACTGGGGACCACTAAAGTGTCCCATTTCAGCTGTGCCTTGGAGATGCATTCATCCATAGCTGCCTGCAAAGGTAAAGAAAAAAAACAGGGACTGCGTTTTCAGAAAGAAGTGTTCCTTTTCCCTCTGGCCCATGTTCTCTCCTGCCTTGTCCTTGAGTACTCCTTATTCCCAGCTGTTATCTGGAAGCATGGTCCTATCATAAGTTGCTGTCCTTCAGGCCAGCTATAAAGATGTGCTGGGATGCAGCATTCCCCCAGAAGCAGCCCTACTCCTGCATCATGCTGCAGGCCACCATCAAGCTGTGCTGTGGCATCGCCCATGACCCCCTCCGCCACCTGCCCGGTAAGCACTGCTTGGCTTCTCTCCAACCTCAGGAAAGACAGGCAGAAAAGAGATTTCTAAAGGAGATACTAAGTCTGCATCTGATGGGCATTCCCTTGGGACTGACTTCCTCGGACATGGTCACATCTATGCATCTATTTTTTCTTCCACATTGTATCACACATAGGGTAGTCTTGGTCTTAGCTCCACACGAGCTTCCAGAAGAGACATGGAGCACCACAGCATCTTCCTTGCATGCTCCATGCTCACCAAAGCCCACAAATCTCTCCCTAGGGTTGAAGACAACAGCCATTGCAGCAATACAGAAGGACACAACAGGGCTGATGGTAAGAGGGTCCCATTACCTGTCTTCCAGAATTCCTTCTTATATTCAGAGACTGATGGGGAAGGAGACAGGTAAGCTCAGACTGGGTGCTTGGATAAATTTCCTAGCCCTGCTCACAACATCCTTGCAACACATGATGGAGGGATGTGTATTAAAATGCACCCCTCTCCATCTGAATTGAACCATATTTTGGGGGACAGAGTTAATTGTCTTCTCACTGCTGGGCTGGTATCCAGCTCTCTGGTAGCTTAAAAACATTTCCTGTACTGATGGCAAACTGGGTTAGTGGGGAAATCCTGAGATTCTGGGAAGGTAAATTGCACTGGCTACCCATACAGGCAGCCAAAGCATTTAGCAGAGGTTGCAGTCACTTTTTAGTGTTTTGTTGCGTGCCTGCTGTGTCCACAGTTCCACCACTTACATAAAGACTTCAAAACTGGCAAATCATCTGGACCTTTTTGAAGCGTAGCTTGGTCCAAAGGCTGCCTACGCAATGTTAATAATACCCCAGTAACGTGCATTTTGTACCACAGTGTTACTGGGAATTGATTGGAAAGCAGTTTCAAAACCCTTTCTAAGTAGTCAGCACAGACACCACAAATGAATGTCAGGGATACCCCTGAGGGCAAGGTTTTCCGCATCAAGCCATACTCCAGCCCAGCAGGGAACCACTTGCAGAGCTGAGACTTTGGGTCAGCAAAACCCTCTGCTCCAGCTCCATTTGCACTTCTGAACCCACAGTCATATGCCCAGGGAAAGCTGGTGGGGAGGGGGGTGCTTTTCACATTGCTCCGCCTTGTTGCTGCAGCCTGCCCTGAGCCTGCTGGAGACACCAGCCCCAGCCAGTTCTCCAGTGTGAACCTCTCGTACATCACCCAGGGAGAAGCAGCCCTGCAGCAAGCGCTGAGCATCCTACAGCAGCACACCAGCTGGCAGGCAGAAATGATGCTGGTAAAGCCCGGCCAACACTTGCCTTTGCTGCTTCATGCCATTTCTCTCCTGGGAGCAGAAATGAGTCTGGGGAGGGGAGATTTGCTTCTCTTAGTCCTCCTGCTTGAAGGGAAACTGTGGGTGCAGGAAACATGCTGTGCAAAAGCGTGCATGGCAAAGAGGGTTTCCAAGCAAGCCTTTGTTAAAAACGTTCACAAGCAAATCTGCAAAGTAAATAGACAGGAAGAAAAAGCTTGAAAGGGGAACTCAGATATTAATGTTCCCAGGGAAAGCCAGGAGCATTTCTGCAGAAAAACCCAACAGATTGCAACTTTGCCATTATTTACAGTGTTCGTTCATTAAGGTGTTTGCTGAATTGTTTAATTTGGCTAGAAAGGAGCTTAAAAAAAAAAAAAAGGCAATCATAGTGGCATGATTTAGATATAACAACTTTCGCCTGTAAATCAAGGGGTGATTAAAAACGGGACTGGGATGATTTACTGGCGAGGCATTTCAGCACATAGCCAGTGCCTCCCAGGACACTGGGGTTGATGCAGGCTCTCTGCTCTCCCAGGACAACGGGGCCACCATGTCCAGTGCTGCTGTCCCTGGGCTGGGCAAGGTGTTTCGGGCTGAAGTGGTCCTGCCTATACCAGTGGCACAGCTGCACCAGGAGCTGTTTGAGAGGATTGAGCAAATGCCCCAGTGGAACCCAGCCATCAGTATGGTGAAGGTAAAGTGGGGAGGGATGCACCACAGACAGAGCGATACCATCATGGACAGACATCAGACACTTTGCATCGCCAGGGTTGCTAGCATCAAAAAAAATCATATTTATTGAGGGGTTTAAGATTGCTGAAGGATTAAAGATAATCCTGCATCCTGCAAGAGCAGGATATCAGCCCAGAGAGAGATGTGCTTCACTGGCATGGCACTGAGAAACGTGTTGTTTCCAAGCTTTTTTCCACACAGTGCCTGGTCACAAAGGTTTTTCCACTCTGGGGGACTCTGACGTTGCTCAGAATTTAATGTGAGGGAAGAAGCTGTTCAGGGTAATCAGCTCAAAAAATGAGGCAAAACCAAATATATCACACGGCGGGGGCACCCCCAGGAAGCTTATGTCTTGTCTTGGGCTTCTTTTGAGAATTTGCCTGATTACTCAGCTGCCGAATCACAGCACCACTAAGCAAGCTGCCAGACTCAGAAAGCCTCCCCTAGCTTACCTGGACTGGCTCAGATGCTACCCAGCCTCTGCTTATTCATTACTACCACTTCCCTGTCCCTTCAAAGAAAGAAATAGAATAGAGTCCCAGCCCAGATGAAAAAAGCTGGAAGAAAAATCACCCACTTTCCCTCTTAATAACGCACAAGGGACTGGGATTTAATTAACACCAGATGCCTGTCCTAAGCCCCCGCCTTGCTGCTGTTTCTGTTCATGCTGCCACCTCATGATGCTGTCCCAGAGGCGGTTTAACGTTCCCTGGGCACAGGTAAGAGGGTGCCAGGGATGTCCCAGGAGGAGTAGCCACAAGAAGCCTAATCCCTGGGGCACTCCTTGCTCTGGTAGGTGCTGCAGTGCATTGGGACGGACACACTGGTGACACACGAAGTCACTGTTCCCAGCCCAGGCAACCTGGTGGGCCAGCGGGATTTCATCAGCGTGCGGCACAGCTGGAGGAAGGAGACAGCCATCTACCTGGTGGGCACTGCCACCCACATCGAGAAGCTGCCCCTACAGGAAGGGTGCATCAGGTAAAGCCCTCCCAAAAAATGACCACCATAGGGTACCATGTCCGTGCAGGGAGGAGACCATGGCTGCAGCCATGAATGTTTGCACCAGGCACAGCAAGAGAGGCATGCCAAGAGCTACCTTCCTGTTGCATTTGCTCTGGATCTCCTTGCCCTGTTTTGTTCCCCCTGGGGTTCATCTTAACTGCCTGCTCCCTTGCCCACCACAGGGCTGAGTCCCAGCTGAGCTGCATAGTTCTGCAGCCACTGGCAGGGGACCCCCGTCATACCCACTTCACCTGGCTCCTGAGCATGGACCTGAAGGCAAGTGCTAACATGTTCTTGGGGTGGGACAGCAAGGGATATGAATCCCACTGTGCAGATGCACCTTCCTCCCTGGAATGGGTGCTCTAACTCTTTGACCCAGTGGGACCAAATTTGGGGTGTTTTCTCTCCCAAAGGGCTGGATCCCCAAGTCTGTCATAAACTGTGTCCTGCCGCAGTCCCAAGCGGACTTCATCAAGCACCTCAGCCAGCACCTCTCCACCACTGCATGCCCTTGAGTTGCAGAAGGATGCACTCTGTCCAACCACAAGGAACACAGCCTGAGCCGGAGACCCATTCTTGTCTTGCTCATTGCTGCTGCCAATCAAGGATCCACAGCTACCAGCAATGGGGTGAGAGTGCACCCACTGAGCAATCCCAAGCATGGAGGACATCCTTCACCCAGCATCATGCTTCTGCTTCAGGGATGGAGCAGACCATCTGCAAACTGGGGCAACTGAAGCAACACTGAGCCTTGCATTAGAAGTTACATAAAAGCCCTTGCCCAAACCTTGCCCATGACCAGCTACAGTAGCTGGTGTTCGGCATCGCTCCTCCGTGCCATACACAGGAGAAAGGGGATGCTACCAAAGCATTTTCATGGTTCTTTATTACCTGACCATAGCATGAGTTGTCAGTGCAAGCTCAGGGGCTCTTCTTGCCTGAACCAGTAACACATCTTTATTTATAATTTTTGCAACAGCTAAGCTGTATATTTATGTGTGTGTATATGTACATATATAGAGGTTTTTCTCCTGCGATACCAACAGTAGCAGGCACAGACAGAGCAAGCATATGACATTAAAGCCATGTCCCAGGGCTTCAGAAATGTACTTTCCATCCAATTGACTTAATGTACTGCAACATGAGAGGCAGTGGCACAGCATGGCAGAAAGCAGCTAATGGAAAAGACAGCAGCAGGGTCAGACTCAGCCCCATGACCCTGTAACACAGCATCATGCCCTCCAGGACCATGAATCTAAGGGAGCTTGTCACTGCAGACCTGCAGCATGATAAACCCCCTGCTGGGATTTATCCTAGGAGAATCCCCAGGAGATCACCAGCCATCCCACATCCACGGGCCTTTACAGTAGCAGGGATGGCTAGTCCGGTGATCCTGGGATCCGGTGCACCCTGGGAACAAGCACATTGTACCATGAAGCCACAACCAACCACAGCTAGAAACAAACCTTGCAAGAGTGAAACTGAGCAGCTGCATATCTCAGCATGTTATTAAAGCCACTGAAGGGTGCTTGTAATTTATACATCTGTGTGTTTTGCTGAGTCTTTGTCTTATTTAAGGTGGGGGGAAATCATCTCAAAATAGTTATGTGAAACTCTGCTAAGGAGCAGTGGGTGGGTTGAAATAAAATAAAGAGGTTGTGGCTTGTGTGAAAACCATTTCAACCACCACACCAGGTCACACTCATATTTCCATGCGTCCCACATACCCATTTCCCCAAATAAATCAACAGAAAGAGATTCTGATGTGGATTTATTTATTTTTCTTTTACATTATGTTAGAGTTCAAAAAAAAAAAAAACCAAAAAACCCCAAAATTAATAAATATTAAAAGTTAAAAAGCTCTGAATCTCGTATGTACAAAACTTTATACATCATTGTAACACTGGACAAGGTTACATCACAGGAATGACTTGGAGCGTCTGCCAAGCCCAGGAGGATTCGGGGGACCAGACGCACCCTCTCCTGCCAGTGACAGCACCAAATCCCTGCTGGCAGCTGGGCCATCACAGCACTACACCGCCATGCCACAGCTGTCCATGCACTGTGGCATCTACATGGCAAGAAGTGACCCAACCTTAGCCTGCCCTAGGCGCTTCTTGCACTCTCCTGGAACAAGCACCCAGTCCTGGGTCCCAGCCCTGCAGCATCACCCCCCAGAGCACTCAGTGTGGTGCTGGGGGGTGGGTGGTTATCGCACCCTGTTTTAAATCTCACCCACCTCTCTCAGCTAGAGGAGGGGTTTAGCACCTGCAGCACAGCCCCCTTGCCCCAAAGGCCCCCGCAGAGGCCCTGGCTGTGGGTTGCAAGGGGCTGGGCCAGCCCTGAGCCACAGCTGTCCTCCGAGGTATAGCAAGGAACCACCTCCGAGGTATAGCAAGGAACCACCGCAAATATTCCTAACACAATCGAGCACTAATGCCCAAGACAGCACTGAAGGGAGGGGTGCAGCTGAGAGTCTGGGAGGAAGGAGTGAGTATGCATGCATGCACACACATATACTGCACCCTGGAGACATTACAGCCCTTTTTTGACAGGGGAAGGTTTTATGTTTATTCAATGGCTCAAAGACCAGAGGGCAGGGG
Organism: Psittacus erithacus; assembly: GCA_009867235.2. Lineage (NCBI taxonomy): Eukaryota > Metazoa > Chordata > Aves > Psittaciformes > Psittacidae > Psittacus > Psittacus erithacus. Next base: position 36,643 of record WYDI02022565.1, on the reverse strand, counting down.
GCTGAATGCTTGAGAAAAGCCTTGCTTTGGGCAGTGAAAGGCAAAGCAAGTTCAGTCCTGCCCCAAGGCAGCCCAGGGCTGTTCCAGCAGCAGGATAGGGTGTGGGACAGCTTGCATGGGCCCCAGCCCCTGCCACCAGGGAGAGATGCTTCTTGAAGAGTAAATGAGGCATTATCTTTGGCACAATAAATAAATGCTGACCCCCGTGGAGGGTGGTGCTGGTGGATAGGCTGGCACGGGGTATGGCAGTGGTGTCAGTGGTCTGAGGGATGAATCCCACCCTCGTACATCCACAGTATCTTCCTGATCCTATGTGTACTAATACCTGTACGTCCTGGACCTGGGCACCCCACCGCTGTGTTTCATTGGCATCCCTCCATCTGTCCACTCCCACAAGGTGTGCTGGTTATTTGGCTCAGACAGATGTGTGGCTTCATTCCATCTTTTGTGAAGCCCACTTAATGCCAAAGGGCAGCACCCAAGAGGCAGGGAGCTCGTGTCTCAGGTGCTTATAAGAGTAGTTAGATAAATGCCCATCCAGCCTTCATTCAGAGACAATTCAGGGACAGAAGAGTGCACAAGCTGCAGCCTTAACATCTCTTCGGCCCTTTTTGTACTGTTGGATAGCTCCAGGGGAGCTTTGCAGGAGTCCAAAGCTTAAAACATCAGGAATGCACAGGAGTATTCATTCATTTCAACTAAAGCATGTACCTCTACGCCTCCCCTGCCACAACCTACATCAAACCAGCAAAAGTATGCACACTGACATGAGCTCCTCTGAGATGCCCCAACCTCAAGTTTCTCGCAGCCACATGAGTGTTATTAATGAAGTGCTTTGACAGCACTGACAGCATCAACAGCACTGAAAACGCCAGGCTCAAACAGCAGTGTGCCCTAAACCCACAGGCTTTCAGTACGTGCCAAGCACCCTGGGCCACTTCACCAGCAAGCCCCAGACACCTGAAGAACTTGCCCAACACAGCCCACAGAAATGCCCTGTCCTGCTCCTCAGATGGCCAAAAGCAGCACCACCAGGGCCATCAGATGGACCCACAACCATGCACATACTCCCAAGAGATCCCGCTTTTGCAATGTCAAACTGGTCTATCTGCCAAGCCTTGCCCTTCTGCATCTCTCTCACCCCAAAACCTCCTCCCTACCAGCGCTCATCCCCCACAGAAGCCCACCTTCCCCTGCAACTGCACCTGGAGGTGCTGGATACCCTCAGCTGGGAGGATGCACACCCTTAAGCACCAAAACCGTGGCATGCCTGTGTCCTCAGGGACACAGCATATCACCTGACCCTGCTTTAGGGAGGTCTTGAGGACTGTAACTGCTCCAGGCAGACCCGGTGCCTGGAGCTATCCTGACACCAATCAAGCTGTGTGCAGCTCTAGGCTCCTAAAGTGCTGTGCATACATTTTGTACTTGGCACAGTTAATTTTTGTTCCATGGGAGGGAGTGAAATGGGATGATTAATGCCATTAAAAAAGATGCAGATGAATCTTCCTCTCTCCTTGCTTTGTAACTGCCTTCCCAGTCATCCCTGTTTCCCTCCGAAAGATGTTGATGCCCCACAGGCACTGGGTACCAGAGTGCAGGGATCAGGCTGGTGGTCCTGGGGAGGCCAGGCATTGGTATCAGCTCAAGGCTGGCCAATGACAGTATTGGCTAAAAAGTCACCACCAGGTGACAGGCATTTTTTACATGTATTTTTGGTCTTTCACCTTATTCTTATTGCTCCTGTTAATGTTGCCTGGGCCATCTCCTGCCTATCCTGCAATGAAAGACAGAAGCTGGCCTATGCTTCTTATGCTCCATCTTCCCCCAGACACGTTTCCCAAACTCTCTACCCCAACAGCGACAGGCCAGGGTGGTAGTTTGGGCACTTCCTCACATTCCCACCCACCGCACCATATCACCTACCTCTGGTTGCTTTTGCCCCTCACCCCTCCCCCCCATATTCCCAGCATCCTCCAGGACCCTTCTGTCCAGCACACCTGGTGTTGCTGCTTGGGGCGGGGGAAGGAAAAAACAACATTAAAGCCCACAGCCCCCCAGTCCTTTTAGCACCTTGGGAGGAAGCAGCCTGTCTACCCACACCCAAGCCACTGATGCTTTCTTTGCTCCTTTTTGCCTTTTTTTTTGTGGCGCTAACAACAGTAAAAAACCATGCCACAGCTGGGAAGGCAAGGGGAATCTTGGGAAAAAAGTGGTTTTCCTGGCAATTTCTGGGTGACTGGGTCGTTTCCAAACCCAGCAGTGCCATCCATGAAAACCACCAGTGGAAGGTGGGGGAAAAGAGAAAAAAGAGGGGGAGGAGGAGAGTGAGGGAGGGAGGTAAAGGTTTCCCCTGCCCCATGAGGAGGTGTCCTGAGGGGTTACCTGGCTGCCTGGCCCCTGCCCAGCTCGCTCGGGGCTGGCAGCCCCCTGGGTAAAGCACCGCTGCTGGGCATCGCTCTACTGGCGGCTGGCCCGGCCTGAGGCACAGGTGTGGGCCCCCCTCGGGGTCCCCTCTGGGCAGAGGCAGTGGGGGCCGGGGAGAGCAGGGGAGCAGGGCTGGGAGTTCCCGGGAGAGCGCTGGGGCCAGTGGCAGGGGGCGAGCTGGTGGTGGAGGATGCTTTCTTGCTGCAGGATTCACAGCAGAGCTTGTTGTAGCCAGGGATGGAGCAGTAGCGAGCCAGAACCTCCATCTGGCAGAAGATGGACTTGTCCCCAAGGCAGGGTTCCCCTGGAGAATGACAGAGCAGAGTCAGGCAGAATAAAAGATGACGGCATTGCTCCCACCACTGCACTCTTCCAAGCACAGAACCACCTCGGTCGGAAAACACCTTTAAGATCATCAAGTCCAACCATTACCCCAGCACTGCCAAGTCCACCACTAAACCATGTCACTAAGGGCTTCATCCACATGTTTTCTGAGCACTTCCAGGCACTTCCACTCCCTTTGCAGGGTGCTGTCAAACCTACTATTGCTCTCTGCCCCAGGCAGCAATTCTGGCAATGCTTGTACAAGAAAGGGGGAGTGAGGGAGTTGGAAGACAAAGCAAAGTGCTCAAGGCTCTGTGCATAGGAGAAAACAACACAGAGTAAGTGATGCTCTAAACCAGCATCTTAAACTAGATAGTGACGCATCTCACCCCACCTATGAAGCGCTCCAAGGCAAAGCCGTTCTTGGAGCAAGGGGCAAAAACCAGAAGCCATGTCCTTACTAATGCAGGCTGAAAAAAAGTTCAAGGTAAAAAGGAAAGGGCATAAAATGCAGGAGGCAAAGGGAAGTGCAACACGGTGCCCAGGCAAAGGCAGTGGAAACTGCAAGATCCCAGACTCCACAAGATGGCAATCGAGCAGCAGGCTTTGCAAGCAGAGGCATCAGGGATGCAGCAGCAGAGGGCAGAGCTTTCCAGAACCACTGCTGGATGTGTGTCCTCTCTCCAGTCTGCCTGTGTTTTCATGGAGAGCTGCCCTTGGGAGCATCACCCTCACTGGAGGAGGGACACTTACTGGAGGAGATCTTGCTAACGGGGTTTTTGTCTCCATCCTGAGGCACCCACTCTCCTTTGGACGTAATGTGGTCACTGGCATCAGCACTGGTGGTGATGCTGGAGAGCTTCTCTGTGGAGAAAGCACCACAATGTCCCATTGCCACAAGGGGCTGGGGGCACTCGAAATAGCTGAGTAGGGTGTTTTGGTGGAGGATTTTTTAAAGGGATATCCTTAAAAATGAGCATCCAGTTGGCCCAGCACTTACGCCACCCAAAAAACCCCAAGGTGAACTCCAGGGTGCTCATTCCCATTGTATCCTTCAGCTTATCACATCCTTAAACTGCCAGAAAACCCAACACCATCTACAGCAAATATCACAGCCCAGAACAGCAAAGTAACAATATTTAGGCTGGCCTTCAGCCCTTTCCCTGCCAGCAGCGTCAGCGATGCTCAACCCAGCCTTCTTTGCTGGCATCCCCCTGAAGCTGAGATGGGCTGGAGGAAAGCATGAAGGTTGATCCCTGACAGCGCATGCCCCCCGCAAGCACCACCCCCTTCTGCTCCTCCTCTCACCTGAGCAGACAGCCACGTGGCAGCCCTGGACGGCCTCCGGCTTGTCCCCCACGCAGCGCCCACCGTTCTCACTGCCTTTGCACACCACTTGCCGCTGCTGGACGCCTTCCCCGCAGCTTGCCGAGCACTGTGCGCAGACAGACACAGTCGGTCATGGGGTGAGGAAACCAGCATGCCCTGACAGCCACCCAAGGGCAAGTATTCACAAGTACTGGCACATACAACTCCTCAGGTGGATGGTGTTTTCTAATAAGGGCTTTCCCTCTCCCTTTACAGCAAACCCTTCCTGCGCTCCACTGGGGTGCACAGCGATGCTATCTCGTCTAATTCTGAGTTTCCCCACAAACCTCAGTGAAGACATGACTGGCTCTTTTACCTTTATCACCACCCCTATGAGAGCAGCTTGCTCCATAAGCACCTGGCCTTCACAACCAGCTCCTGTACCCCTCCTCCTGACCCTGCTGTTCACCAGAGGGCTTCCCCACCCTTCCCAGCTCACCTCCGACCACGCGCCCGTCCTCCACTGTGCAGGGCAGGGCAGGCGGCTGCAGGGCCGGCGCGTCTCAGGGCGCTGCCCAGGGCAGTACTTGGTGTGCAGGGTGCGGTTGGTGCCATCCTGCAGGCGCTGCACGCACTGCACCACCCGTGCCTGCACCCCCAGCTTGCCACAGGACCTGCTGCAGGCGCCCCACTCCTCGGCCACCCAGCTGCCAGCAGGGAGAAGATGGACAGGGCAAAGGTGTTAGAGGAGATGCCCACACTAGGAAGCTGCTGGTACACTCCCAACACAGCCCACAATACCCCCAACAGAGGAGATGAAAGCACCTTGGGCTGGGCAGGGACTACTCACATTGGCTGGGAGCACTCCTGGAGGTTACAGCGCCGCCGGATTGGCTTTGGCTTCTTGCCATTGTCACAGAAGTTTCTATGCACCATCCGGTTGTCACTTTTCCGCCGGCAGCCATACTTGGTGTACTGGATGCCTGGCAGGGCACAGCATGGGTGGTGAGGCAATGGGTGCGGGGCTCCCACCAGCTCCCCACACAGTCCCTCTCCTGCATCCCTGCAGGACGCGTGCTCTCAGATGCCACCACTCAGGTGGACCCAAGCAGCACTTCACCCAGGCTTAAGGAGCAGTCATCTGCAGGATTCTTTGGCTCAAATCCACTTAAAAACAGCCAAGGAATTAAAAAACCATAGCAGGTACATGGATAGACAGACACAGGTATGCAAACATGATCACATAAAGCTGTTTTCATAAGACATCTGTCCAAAGGAGAACTAGATTATCTCAAGGTCCTTTCCAACCCTAATCATTCTACAATTCTGTGATAAAATGCTCATCTAAACTGCTCTGCAATAATGGTTTTTAACACTTATATTCCTGTGTGGTAGATCCCCCAAATTACAGAGGTGCAAAGGACATGGGTATGTGTATGGAGAAGAAAGCCAAAGCAGTACCACACCTAGGTCTAAAGCCTTGCAACATGTGATCTTGTTGAGAAACACTTTAAAACAGCATCTGCATTTTTCTAAGCCAGAGATGTTCCAAGGGCTCATGCACTGCCTAACATACCCAAGCATCCTTCCAAGCACGCGCTGTAGGCTGCTACAAAGGGAAAGATACCTCCTCCGCACGCCTTGGAGCACTGAGACCAGCTCTTGAGGGCCCACTCATAGGAATCCATCTCCTCCAGCAGCACATTGTTGTTTCCAATCATGGGCAGCAGGTCCTCATGGATGATGTACCGGTACATCAGGCTGCTCCTTGCCTCCTCCTCCTGAGGGATGACCTGTGGGCAGAGAGGATAATTGAGGAGGGGGAAGAAGAAGGAGGAGAGATACCATGGGAGAGAGAAGAGAAGAGGAGGCCATCAAAACAAAAGGAAGTGAACAATGGTACAGTACAAAAGTAGGAGAAACAAACTCCATTACTACCTCAAACACGATTAGGTGGGCTCTGAATGCAGAATTTACCCTTTGAGCACACACCTCTCCAGCTGTGGAGTAAAACGCTGCCCAAACTGCCCAACTCTCCAACCTCAGGTCGTCTGCCCCTGGCCTCTCCTCTGACCTGCAGATTCACAGTCTGTGCCCAAAGCCAGCACCAGCCAAGGGGATGGAAGGGAGTGCAGACCTATCCTTTCCCAGGCACCCAGGAAACCCAATACCCAACTACCCAAAATACCAGTAAAACTAAAATGAGATATGGAGTTGCAAGCAATTGCTGCACAGAGCAAAACATTGTTAGTCTCAAAGGCAAGCATCCAAGCGATGTATACTTATGCCATTCCTGCATGCAGCTCACAGCCCCTTGCTTTTGGCTAGCTCATTCACCCAGTTTTAATGACATCCTCTACATCCCTTCTCTACCAAAGTCCTTCCATCACCTCCTAGATCCCATCATAGACCACCTTCCTTCTCTATACCACTGGGTAATGGTCATCCCCACACCTGCAGAGCATGTGTAAGCCAGACTTACAAAAATACTGATGGCCTCATGCAAAGGACCACTGGTTTTCAGGCGCTCCTTGCCATGTTCAACAGTGTATTCCCATTCCAATCCCATCTCAATGAACACATGGCTTTTGTCTTCTTTGCCCTTAGCATTAAGGACGAAGTTACCCGTGGCTTGATTCTTAACAGCTGGAGTTAAAAAAAGAGGTATTTCAACATCATTTCCTGTGGTCACTGCCTTTGAAGGACTGTAATGACCCAAATAAGACCCTTTGGGTGGGAACTGTCAGAATAGCGCTAAGAAAAAGGTAGTGGGTGAAGGGAGAGGTGAAGTACAGCATACTCACCGATGCTATGGGATGCTGGCTCCATCTCTTCTATCTGAAGGTGCCTAGCTCCAGCCGGAATCTCAAACATCTTCAAAACACTTGCTGAAAGAGAAGGAGGAAGGATGGAGGAAAAGGCAGTTGTTCTCCAACCAGGCACACCCGCTCACATCCACATGTGAATCCAGCTGACCCTGATCAAATCCACTTCCAAATCCATCCAGTCTGCTCACCTGGCTGCTTCGGGGTCTTGGCCAGCGTGCCCTTCACAGTCCGGCAGTGGGAATTGTCCCCTCCACAGACCCCACACTTGTCGTCCTGCTTCAGGGAGCCAACCTCCTTGTCACAGCCAACATGCTGTCACCCATGGGGAAGAGAAGACAAGCAGAGTTACATGCCTGCAGCCCTTCCCATTGCTCCCCCATCCCCATAGCCCTTTACTGCCCTTAGGGTCAGTCCCCAAGCTAAAACATGCATCCCCAAGGGGTAGTGAGTGGGTTGAGGGGATGCACAAGCCTTCTCCTGGACAGGCAAAGGACGGAGAGTCATGCAGCAGCTGTCAGCTCCTCACCACGCACTCGCCACGGACACAGATGCTGTAGGGGTCTCGGTAGCTGCACCGGGTACCATCGTGAACGACCTGATTCATGAACACCACATCCCCCGTTCCCTCAGACTGGCAGATCAGCTCACACTTCTGAGCATCTGAGGCAAAATAAAAAGTAAAGAGGAAAAAGGAGGAAAAAAAAAAGGGGGGGTTGTGGAAATACATTAGGGTGACTGAAGACAGAAACCCACCTCAGCCTGTAACCCTGAGCACAGCCAGATTTCCAAAGCCCAGCCTACTCATAAGCCTTATTTTGCCGCATCTTTTTGCTGTTCAAGAGTCTGCACTTTTGCCCAGCACACTCAGAAAATTAAGAGAAGGCGGCTGGATGGGACACGCTATGAGATACAACAATGCAAGACACTTAGCTGTGTGCATGAGGAGTACCAAGCCAGGCAGACAGACCTGGCTCCCATCCCAGCCTGGAGCGGCACGCTCCCCCACTGTGGCTCCGGGAGCGAGCAAGCAGGGCCATCACCCCACCGCCTCCAAGGAAAACAAGTCCTCTGCATGCCAAAGCACACAGAAAGCAGAGATAAAACTTCTAAAGTAGCACAGAGTTCTCTCTGGTTACCATTACAAAGGGCTCTCATTTTCCTAGCACAGGAAGAGCAGGGATAGATTTGAACATGGGCTGATCCCAGTCCAACTCTGCTGCACTTTGAGACAGAAGAAACCAGAGTACATCTGGGTTCCCTATGGGTCACCTGAGGGCAAGCATAAGAGATTGATTTTAAAGACCTGGCTGCTTGATGCTTGTTTACTGCACTCTAGTTTCCACCTCAGGAGCTTTCCACAACCCAACATCTGTGCAGCTGGCATAGTCTCCATTCCATGGTGATGGCCACCAGCGCAGCCTAGTCCAGGGGAGAAGGCAATTTGGCTACCACTCCTTTGCTAGGACCTGCTGCCGCTCACCATCGTGATGCTCATAGGGAAGCCAGGAGTGCTTGCTGTTCTGGTGGGTGTAGTAGGAGTTGCGCTTGGAGCACTGCTGGGCACGGAAATCCTGGTAGGGCCCCGGGCACTCCTCAGCGTTGCACACTTGGTATTCATAGGTGGATCCTGGACAGTGACGCCCACCATATGCTGGGCTGGAAAATAAAGCAGGTAGGTTAAAAGAGTGTTGGGGCTGGGGGTCGGGGGGGAATGCTGTTCAAACACAGCACAGCTCAGTGCCCAGCTGCATGGCACAGGTCACACAGGAGCAGATGCCCCCATTCCTGCCAAGCACTTGCACAAGGGGAAGAGCAAGGAACCTCTGGCTCTCAGCCACTTTGTTTTCCCCTGCTAAAAGAGACGGAGGCAGAGACCAAACGTACAGTGGGTTGTCACAGCTCCGGCTGCGAGTGCGCACGCCTCCACCACAGGTCCTGGAGCACGAGCCAAACTTGGACCAGGAGCTCCAGCTGCCGTCCTGGCTATAAGGCTGCTCCGACGTCTTCCAGATGCAGTGACCTTTGAAGCACCACTAGAAGGGAGGAGAAAGACAGGTGGCTTTGCTCCAAGAGCCCAGCACAGCTCCACAGCTGGGACTCACGGCAGAGGAGGGAACACGGCAGAGGAACAAGAATAAGCAGGGCAGGTTCCCAACACATCTGTGCCTGAATCTGATAGAGAAAAGCCTGCACAGTGGTGCCTTACATTAGCTGGGAAGCTGGCAGCTGGGTTATACTGTCGTGTTTTTCTCTGGGGTTTACTTGTTCACAAGTATTTTGGTTTTTCAAATGATAGCTGGAAAAGCAGGCAATGGAGGCTTGATTTGCTCCAGACATGATACGTGAGCCATGCAGCTGCACAGATGGAGGACAGACCTGTGCAAAAGGCTGTTAAAGGCACAAACCTGGCAAAGATCCCTCTGCAAAACAAATCCCTTTGGATTTCTTTTTGTAACATCGTATTTTTGAAGCTTTTGGACTGGTTTTCTGTCCACAACCGAACTCCTCTTTCTACCCATGCTGATCCTTAGACAGGCAGTGAATTACACCTGGGTCCAGGACTGGATCAGCCCTGGGGATGTCTCCCTGCTGGCACAGGGGGATGAACCCAAACTATTGCGTGGAGCACAGCATCAAGCTGTTTTGTTTTCAGTAAGCAAAATAAAGAGCTCTGCACTTCTTCCCAGGCATGTAACCATGCCTGGCACGAAGCTGCAGCATCACCCCATGGGCACCCAGACTCAGGGTTTAACTCCAGCCCTGGCAAAAAGCCAACGATGCCTTCACTGTCCACTGTAACAGATGCAGGGAAGGTCCCTGAAGAGGCAAAACACTGACAAGCCCATGGACCTCCTGGTGTAGATGCTGCAGTCACCTGGAGCCACATGCCAGCATGACATGCAAAACATCTGTACACATTTCAAAAAGCCTCATTTTGGAACCTTTTAGTAAAGCATCATTGAAGCACTCAAGAAGACTGCATTCTCAGCAACACTGCTGGGATTTATACGGATTCTCATCATAAGGTGTTGGATACTTTGCATGCAGCCATTCTCTGGCAAAGAACCACCCAAAACCTACACGGGCCAGAAGCTTTTCCAACGTATCCACACTTTCATACTGTGCTAATAGGCATGCTAAGAGATCCTAAAGTAAAAGCTGATGCCATCATGACATTGTACACGCAATGATGGCATTGCTCTTTTGCCAGATGACAAAACAGCCCTGGTTCTCTGCAGAAGCAGGCAGATCAGAAGAAAAGCAAAGTCCTCATCTAAGCATAGACTGGGGAAAATAAGGAGTAATGCCAGCTAGGAACTGGAATCAGCTAAGAATGGGCACCCACTGACTGCTGCCCACAAGGGTGTTAACTGTCCCCTCCCAACAAGGGGACATGAAGGACCAGCCCCTACCTTGCCTGGAGAGCACTCAGTCCCATCCAAGGGTGGCCCCTTCTTGGTCTTGCAGAAGTAGGGGTTGTCTGGGTGGCTGCACCACAGCTGCTTGCAGGGGTCAAATGTGCGGAACTGGGGAGCACAGAGAGGCTGGGCTGAGACGGCAGCAGCATGTCCCAGCAGGCTCACAGAACCCCTCCTTGCCCCACAGCACCTGGTTGGGGGTCCTAGGAGGGTGGCAATGCGGCCGTGCAACCCCTACTCACCGCAGTGCATGTTTTGTAGCCCACTCCGAAGTCAAAGCGGCACTGCTCATCCATGGAGTAGTTAATGCCTGGCAGCTTGGGTAGTGTGGGCCACTGGTGCTCAAAAGGGTCATCCAGAAGGCAGTCGTAAGAGCTGCAGAGATGCAGAGCAAAACAGTCAGACATGGAAGGTTTCCCTTCTTCATGCCGTCCCTCACCTCCAGCTCTCCAATTCAGATGTTGAGATATCTGATTTATCTTGGCACTGATGCTAACCACTGGAAAACATGTGTCCAGCAAAGGCCATATGTGCAGAGTTCCCTAAAGACAAGCATCCCTTGGACGCCTGCACCTCCCCAGGGAAAAGAGCAGCTTGGTGTCAGTGGGTACTACCCCTGCCACCTGCTTTCCTGCTGCTCTTGGCCCCAACACACAGAAACCTCATGGCCCGTTTCTACACATTATTATGCAGCACAGAACGTTTTATAGCCTAAAGGGGAAAGCACACAGGCTGCCCAAAGCAAATGGCAAATAGCTGAGATGTGGATGTGGGATCCACCAGCACAGAGCTTCAAACTACTGCTCCATTGACAACTCCAGCTTTCATCAGGTTCCTATTTGCCTCCAGCCTCCACAGCCCAAAATGAATTCAGACTCAAGCAAGGAACCAAAGCTCCTACTAAGTAGGAGAAAAAGGGAAAATAACTTCCCAAGGACCCATTTTTACTATTCTGGCCAAAACAAGCAGTCCCAATGGGAACTTGTCCACTGCTTGCTTCACGCAGGAGCTGCTGGGTACAAAATGCAGGCAGTCTCACCATCTGAAGGGAGAACAGCCTCTCCTGGTTAAAACTGACTTACTGAATGTAGCGGTTGAGCTCCTGCTTGCTGCAGCGGGACCAATGGTAGCGATGGAAGGCAGCCTGGACCAGGGGTGCCATGATGCTTCCCATGCTGGTCTCATCAGCACAGCGATTGCCCTGGCCATCATGCTCCATGCCTAACCTGATGGGAAAAGCTGGTGTCAAGTCAGGTTCCTGGGGGATTTACACCAGCCCATTAGGTGCCACAGTGGTACACATATCTGCACTAGCAGAAAGTCTCTTTTGAAAAGGAAGGGGCACCACCATGCTTTTTCCCCCAAGGAAAAGGACAGCTAGCTATGCCCCTGTGACTTACACGTGGCCAGTCTCATGGGCAACGACAAATGCCGAGGAGAAGCCATCTTCATGGTTGAGGGTGCAGCTGCGGAGTGGGTGGCACATCCCTGTCACTGGTGCATAGCCTGGGGCAAGAGAGAGGGGAAAGATGGAAGAAGAGAGGAGAGAGAAAACCTTTGAGAGGGGGGCAAAAAAATAAAACATTAAAAAAATCCAAAACAAAACAAAACCAAACCCTGCAGCCGGGCTTCACTGCAACAGGAAGAGAATATGAACAGGAAGGTGCTGAAGAGGAGAAGCTGCCCAGGTCACTTGGACAGCAGCCCAAGGACCTCCTCACCAGTATGACCATCCAGGCTGCCAGTGCCAAAAGCAGGCTGTGGTTATGCTGAGGCTCACTGATAACTTTCTACCTTCATGCCAATATACCTGGGCCATCAAGAGGGCAGCAAAGGGATCCATGGGTGCTTTATCGGTGCTGGTGACCACTACCTCCCAGCCCAGAAACAGCATTCCCCACATTCAACTTTATTGAAAATATAAAGAAGAAAGGAAGAAAGAGAATGAAAGGCACAAGTTGTCCCCCAGAACCCCATCAAAAATACAGCCTTGCTCACTGCAGGCTATGGGGGACCCCTGTGATGCACCCACACATGCACCCACACCAGCCTCAGGCAAGGGGGCACCCCCTGCCAAACAGAGTTGGGGAGGACCATGCACCTCCCCAGCCCCCAGCCCTCAACCAAGTGCAGTGCAGTGGGACAGCTGCAGGCAGAGAAGCCTTCCCCCCACCATTCAGCAACGCATCATCTCAATTTTAGATTATTTTCGTTATTTCTGCCCAATTCAATTAATCCCTTGGCACCTTCTAGAATTTACTTCCCAATATTTTTTATTTTTTTTTTTTAAGACTGACCATTTTTGGCATCAAGCAATATGAAGTTGGTGAAGGAAGGACTTACAGGTCCAAGTAGCAAAAGCAGAACAGGACCATGCTGGAGAACTCTGCTCTGGAAATAGGGATGCTTGAAGAGGAAAGCTCAGTGAGCCAAGAGGGATGCAGAGCTGCAGCAGGAGAGGGGTACCAAGAAGCTGAGGGTGGGTGCACACCCCTATGCCTGCCCTCCTGCACACACCTTGGCCAAAACATGGGGTCCACAGAGCCCACCTGCCACCATCCTTGTGGGCCACACCAAGCCATTGATTCATGACTAATTGCCCTGGAAGAGGGTGGAGAGGAAAAGATGTGATTGCTCTCAGCTTAATTCCCAAGCTGAACGAGCGGGTGGGTCCCAGCACCACACAGCTGGCAAAGGACAATAGATTAAAGCCAAAAAAAAAAAAGGCTTCCTACAGCTCTGCCCTAAAGTCAACAGTAGTTGACTTTGTGGGTGCACTGAGTGGATCAGATGCCTGATGGGACAAGGGATGGGTTGCTGCTGCACTACTGGACACCCAGAAGTTACTGTCACCCCAGGCATAAAGCAAAACCAAGAGTGTCTGGGGCAAGTGTTTCCCTCAATATTTCTGTTTACCAGCCGAGCAGAAATCTTCCAGGGTGACCACTGGGACTTCTAAAGGAAACTTCTCTCATCATCCTAATTTAATTTTTCAAAACAAGCCCAGACACAAGCCTTTGAAGGGTTCACTCACACAATATTTTGTGGGAAGCAATGGATACATTTTTGCCTAAGCTCCAAGTGAAGAAGTCGGGTGAACCCATGCTACCAAGCAAAAAGCCCGAGATTAAATAAACACCCAATTCTCATTATGTGCAGAGCAAATTTGCTTGTGCCTGCAAAATACCATGTAATCTCAGGGAAACACCCACAACAGCAAGGATCTCCTCAAAGCAGCCTGCTTCAATAAATACGCCTGTGGTTTTATTTAATGAGGGAAGCATTTGTTTTCCATCTTCCTCCCCACATTCAAGTGGACAATGAGACTTACTTCAATGAACAAATAAACTAAAACATCTTAAGAAAGAAAGTGAAGAAATTACATGCTCAGTGGATAAAAAATGCAGTCAAAAGGAAAGCAAAAGGTTAACAGGCCAAACTAAGACCTTGAGAGAGAGAATCAGATAATTGGGTTTAACCATACAGTAATGAGTCAAATCCTGGATAGATCATTTTAAAAGATTTCCCCATGAAACTTTCCACACGAAAGAGTTAAGATGTGGAAAGTCTTCTGTACAAGGGGAGAGCAAATGTAGTTTGTCTAGGATGAAAACAGGACAAATTCCCAACCAAAGAGGCTCTGGATGTCTGGATGCAAAACGGGACAAAGGAATATGAAAAGGTGTACGCTCATGAAGGCAGACACTACCTTCTCATAACAAAGACTCCAGTGAGAACTGGAAGCATAAAGGCTTTTCCACAGAATGATGGCAAGAAGTAACTACCTGGAAAATACTCAATTAGTAAAAACTAGATTAGCCTGCAAATGCTTAGCAGACACACATAGGAGAAGCACGTCTTCACCATACTGACAAGACACCAACCAGTCTCTTGCTTCCTCCAAATGCACTTTATTCTTCTTTGCGGACACTTCCTACTTGCTTTCAGACTCTTTGACCACCATGGACCACCAGTGTGCTCAAAAGCCAACTGCAGTAGATTACAGGGAAACAAGTTAAATCTAAGCAAAAGCATACTTCAACCTGGACCAGAAATTTGCAACCTATCTGTCACCACCAAGAAGCATTTCTCTTTTGAGGACAGGAGTTCATTTGCATGTGCAAGGGCAGCACAGCTCAGCTGTCCCTCCCAGCTTCCCTGAATTCCCAAAGCAACAATGGCATGAGCTTCTCAGAATTTCTCCACATTGGCCACAATTGCTCCCATCTCCACCAAGAGATGCCATGAGCAAGGCTATTGCCAGCACTGAGAAGTTTTTGTAGACCTCCTAAGGGCTCGGCTTGGATCTGCAACAAAGAGCTACACCACAAGACTGCAACGCTTTGCGAGGGTTTGTATCCAGTGCTGCACTAGACCAGACACTGATCTAATTCACTAGCCAAGGGGAGGTGACATGACAGAGGGAGAGGTACAAGCCATGTGTGGTGGGGATGTGATGATGGAGCATGGCTGACTTGCTGGCATGGAAATAGCCTGGGCTAAGAGGACCACGCAGGTTAACCAGTCAGATTCAACCCTGCCTCCATTGCTTATTGGGCACACAAGTGTAAGGAATGATGAGGCATCAAGCCAAGCACAGGCTTGCCATTTAGACTCCATTCCCAGGTCCCTGTGATTTGAGAGACTTCATACTCAATGGCTTCCTTCCTCCTGGCTTGCTGATTTGGGCTGTAGGGTCTTTGGGGTAGGACCACCTCTACCTTCAGCTCAGCTTCAGGACATGTATGAGCATGGCAGATGCTTCCCAACCAGCATATACACATACAGCATTGGCTAAAGAAGCCAGCAGGCATTTGCCATCACCTCAACAAGCCACATAAGATACCATCAGCAAACATGCACCATGAGCAAGTACTGGAGGTGCACAGTCTGGTCCTTCATTGCATGTAGCCCTGAGCTAAAAACAGGCAATAGGGATTTAAAAAGGCTTTGTTTTAGGAAAAGAGGCAACAGTGAGCCAAGTGTTACTATTCCAGCAGCTCAATGAGAGGGCAGTTCCCAGTGGATGAGAAGCACCTTCACCTGGTGCCATGCAACATGGCCAGGCAAGGACACAGCAGCCACGGGGACTTCTACTGAAAGCAAACCTCCATCCCAGAGATGTGTGAAAAGCAGGGAGCCAGATGCGCAGGGAAAACAGGAAGGAGCTGAAACAAACACACCTACAGCAGGGCTACTCCATCAATCTCATGACTCCTTCCCACCAAGAGGGAGTCCAGTGAGCCTCCCCCTTCCGCCAACATGCCAAAAAAGGTCCTCTCACCAACACCTTTGGACACAGTCACTTTGCCAGCAAGGGTCTAGAAAAACGAAACAAAACCCGGTATTTCACCAGACAAGGAGCCCAAGGCAGGTCAACGGCTCACCAGGGAGGCTGTTGGCACAACCCAAGCTCGGCTCTTTGAAGACCGACAGCATGTTCAAGAGGGCTTCCAGCTGGGTATCTCCAGTAGTGCATCCCCTGCTGCAGGGAGACCCTTTTCATGGAGGTAATCAGGGGGAGGACAGGACTTCTTCTCCATCTCTCCTTCCTCCCATGCACACCAGAAGCGCTTGCGCTATAAATCAGTGTGGCATTACCAGCATGTTCATGGCACCAGATGGAGCCTCCTGATGGGAAAGTCATCTTTCCACCAGTGCGGCTTTTCTGCTTTTCTAATGGAGCTGTGAAACACCAGAAGCTTTTCCTTATGGTTTTTTGGTTTCTTTGCCTAGATCTCTAAGTTCTCAGATCATGTCAGCATAGCTCCTGCACCAGAAGGGTGAGAGGACTATTGCCATTGCCCCTGCAGACTGCAGTAAGACCGCCTCTTTGGGCCAAGGTTTACTCAGTGCTCCCAGGACCAAGTTCTAATAGAACCAAGAAATCGACCCACATAAAACCACATTGTAAAGGTCCTCCAAAGGGCAAAAAGGACTGACTGGCCCTGTGAAGCTCTCCGTGGCATTCCATCTTTTTTATGTTATTTTTAAACTTTTTAAGGCACTTTGGAACAAGCGGAGGTTTGGTGCATGAAGCCACAATAACGGCAGAATTAATAAAGATGATTTTGTTATTTGTTCAGGTTGATGCTCTGCATTAATTCTTTCTTCTACTTCACATTAAAAAAATACCAATTTTTATAACCTTTTTCTAGACCCTGCTGGCCAAGAATCAGACTGTGTTTGCAAGAAATCCTCTCCCCTTGCTGGCTTTCCCCCAGCAAACTGCACATACCTGATCGAGATAAATACAGTACCTTGCATACCTGCAGGACCAAAATCTTGCCTAGTGAGAAATACAGCATGGTCATGGTACTCGGCATGCTTCGGGTCGGAGCGCTGCTGTGAGTGAGCCCAGCGGCAGACCTGCTCCAAGCTCCGAGATGGATTCCCTCGCTCTATCAGGCTGACTGACTGGGTAAAGAATGAAAAAAAGAAGAATAAAAAGAGGTTGGTAAGTTAGCGGAGGAGAAGGAACCTGCAGCAGGAGTTTTAGGGCTGGAAAGACTACTAAGCAGTGCTTCTCCATCATAAGAAGCAACAAAATCCCACTTGGCATCTGCAAGGCATCTTGCACTTCTTAAAATTTAAAAATACCAAAGAAATCACTCCCACAAATGGATGTTGTCTCATAAAAGAAGGTATATGACCCTCTCTGACCACAGGAGTGCTTGGGGCAGCAGTATACAAAAGAAGATAGCAGCTGAGAAGCAAAGAGGCCTCAGATTTCCAGCTCCTACACAGGCTCCTCATCAAGACTTCACAAGGTGTGAAGCAATAAGCAAAGCAATGCTTCTCTGTAAAACTTGACCTACAGAGACCAAGACTCTAGTAGAAAGCAGGTGGAAATGTCCAGGATTGTTTCATAGCTGTCACCTTGTCCTTCATCTTTTTTTGTTGTTGCTGTTCAAGATCAGCATTTTGCAAAATTATGCCCTATAAATTATGTTCTATAAAATAAATCATGCTCCCAGGCAGGTACCCACTGAACCACAGCAGTAGGAAGAAAGGTAAGAAATACTGCCCTTCCTCTGGCCCTTTAGTGGAAGCCACTGAGTTTCAATCCTACCAAGCGCAAGGTGGAAGACAAGAAGCTGCAGGAGGCCTTGCTCATGAAGCATCAGACCTAAGCAGTAGTGAGCTGGGACCTCTCTTGGATTCAATTATCTGCTCATTACTTCTCACATCATCCCCCGAACCCAAGCAGCAATGTAACAGACAAAGCAGATGCCTCCAGCACAGGCTTTTAGGAGGATAAATCATCCTAAACAGAGCCCTTCGGTTCTCCTGTCTTTGGTTATTGGCTGTAACACCACAGCTCTAAACCCCTTCCCCTCCATATATCATCCTCCAGCCTATAGCACTAACACTGCTGGGAGGAACTCCCACCACTGGGAGGATTACTGGGTTTCTCACATGGAGATGATGTTCCTGGTCCCCCAGAGGCCTCCAAAGATGAGCCAGCCTCTGTCCTTGTCCCTCCCCCTTAGAACCATTCCTTAGTCTCTAGAATGCACTGGGTTTCTTACAGCCAAGCAGATTTCTGTAACAAGCAGGGCTTTTTCCAAGACCTCATGGGTCTTATTTGTGGACCACACAAAGAGACATTACCATGTTGAATCACTTGCAAAAATGCTTCATGTAGGGTAGGGGCTTGCCACAAAAAGTATCGCAAATCAAGTTGTCTCAAAGAAAATCTTCAGCCTGCTCTGCTCAAGCAAGCCTTAAAAAAATAAATGAGAAACCACAAGAAACCTTCCCACATTTTTTCTGTCCATGCCCAAGCCACCTGAGAGCTGCAGGACAGCCAGAGAAATCTTCCAGGTCTGCCAAGTCAAGCCTGGGACACAGGAGATCCTGGCCTTGGCTTCTCCTCTCACCTCCTATCAACTTGGGAAGCCACCTTAGTCTCATCATCTACTGCCACCCTGCAGCTTCTGAGGAAGCCTCAAGCAGTTCTTCCCACGCCCCAGAACAAGCAGGTAAAGGCTGACCACAGTCATCCACCTTCTCCCCAGAGACCTCTCTCTGCCCTGGGGCTGGGCAAATATGGGGCTCTCCAGACCTTCAGGCTCCAGAAACCAGTCAGAGGAGGGTTTGAATTCATCCCTGCTCAGCGCAGTTGTCACTTGGGCTTCAACAGATGACCTGAACAGCCACATTCTTCCAAGCCAGTGCTTACCTAAGTGCTAAATATTACAGTGATGAGACTCTAAGCCATGGTGTCACTGCACACTTGCCAGCCTTGGGAGAAGCGGCAGCTGCCTGCTGCACCTACATTGCATTTCAGCAACCCTCCTTTCCACATGGGGCAGGGCTTGAGCCAGGAAAGCAGCTAAAAAGCAGGGGCCAGCCTGAATAGCATCTCCTTCTCATCATGTCCAAGCACTCTATTTACCTGGCGGTATCCCACCATGATCATCCTGACCAGCACAATGTTGATGTGAACGCCCAGGGACTCGTCATGGTAAATTTCATCCACCTGAAGAAGGGAGGGAAATAAAACAGAGAAGTTAAGATGATTCCAGCTCTCAAGTCCCTCCTGTCATTCACGCTCCCACGTTCAGCATCCTATCCTGCTTTCCAAGACCACACAAGACCAGGTGCAAAGATCTCATCTCCCCAGCTCTTTCTTTTTTTATTATTATTTTCCCTTGTATAAAACCCATACAGACAAAAAGCCAGGCTGCAATAAGCCAAATTTTCCCAGGATGGGTGGCTCAGATGGTCAATGACATCACCCACCAAGAGAGCGGAGGATGGCTGTGTTTCCCACAGAGGCTGCCTCCACCACCAAGCATCTTGCAATGAGCTATTGCTCCATTCAGGGTACAAATTCCTCAAATGGAAGGAAACGCTTTGGGCTCCAGCATCCTTGTGTTTGGTGGAAAGAAAAAATGGCTTTTTGGGGAGAGGCGAGTGATTGTATGGAAGCACGGGTATTACTCAGTCATACCAGTGAGTCAAATTTGACCTACTGTTTCAGAAACCCCAGGAGAAGACAACACAATGAAAAGAACAGGGAGGGCTTGTGAGTCAATAAGATATCTATTAACATCAGCTATTAAAAATGACTTTTCAAAGGAAATAATGAGCTATAACCTTTTCCTTATGAGTTTCTAGGATGAATAAACAATTCTAGTCCTAAGTACTACCAAAGGAAGAAGACTTCCAGAGGAGAAAGGTCCCTGTGAGCTCAGCATAGTGACAGCCAGAGGCACTGAGCTGGCAGCCATAAACCCATGCAAGCACAGGAGACCCTGCATCAGCCCTCACCCTCCTGCAAAGCAAGTGTGACAATACAGTACAGGGAAAAAGAAAGAGAATTTGCAGAGAATTTCAGAGAATGGGACTTTCTTATTCCCCAGAAGTCTCCAAAACGAACACTGCCAAAAATCAAGGGTCACTGCAGAACCCAAGGAAGTAAAACTAAAACAATTTTAAATATTGACTAGAATTAATGTTTACATTAAAATGTACTTTTTCAGCTTTGGCCAAGAGAGAAATAATTCGCCTCAGCTCTATCATAGCTCTCCAGACTAGCTGAATATTAGAAAGCCAGATTTACAGAGCTTTTTCATTTTTTTCCTCCATTCCTTTTTATATTTTTGATTTTCTTAAGCTTGTATTTGAAGGGGAGGGGTGGGTGACAACTACCCCTTCGCTGCTGTCCAAATCCAAGTCAGCCACTTTCCAGACTGCACGAGTGCTTTATGAGGCCTCTGATTTATAGGCTGTGTATCTGTTTGAAATACCCACTTGGGTCATTTTAAAATCCAAAGACCCAGTGTTAACGTTTCTCCACGACAACTAGCACTCCCATGGAACAGCCCCAAGCTTTACAGAGAGGTAATGCAGGTCCTGAGCACGACACATCTTGAATGTAGCAAAATTGATTAAAACAAAACAAAATGAAAAAAAAAAATCAATAAACAAATCACAGTCTGTCCCCATTAATTCATCCCTTTGGATGCACAGGCTGCAAGCCCTTCAGGGTAATTTCTGCATCAGCTTGGAAAAATAACACTGTGCAACCCATCCTCAGCAAGCCCCTGCTTATGGCAGCTGGGATGCTCCCTCACGCTGCACCAGTACCTTTTAAAGGCATTTTGTAAGAAAAATGAGAATACAATGGATTCCTTCCAATGCTAATCCTTTTTGGGATAGGCGCAGACAGGCAGAAGGTCGTGCAGTGCTGCAGCTGGGCTCCCGCCTGCAAACATTACTCAGACCTACAGCCCCACCAAATCATGAAGCATCCATCCCAGTAAGGAGCCGCAGCATCCCAGGTGGTCACACTCAGCCCTGGGGTTTGGGATGTAGGAGGCTTTGGCATCCAGAATTAAATGTTAGCAGACCTGAGAAGTTCCACATCAGGAGTTTGACCCTTTAGAGATTATTTCAGCCTTAATGCATATCCTATAATAGGCAATACAAAAGGGTGAGAAATGAGGAAGAGAGAGAGAAATGAAAAATATATTATGCTCCTGAAGAGCCAGACCTGGTGGATGGTTCAGCGAACAAGAAGGAAAAGGTGGCCATTTCCTTCACTTTCCAAAATCTTTATGCATTTTCCTTCACCTCCAGCACTTGTCAGGAGCTACAGCACCACTAAACCACTCCTTCAGTCAGCACCTCAGGAACAACCATTGGCACTCTGCTGCTTGCTCCCCACTCCCAAGGACCCTTCAAGCCACTGGGATGAACCATGTTCCTGCCTTATGGACCTCTCTGCCAGGTGGACCTCCCAGCCAAGCCACTGCCTGACCTTGCCAGGACTTGAAGCATTCAAGAGAGCAGTGCAGACCTCTCCCTTCCTGGCTGCGCAGGGTATTTTGGCATGATGCTCAGCAGACCCTGCAAGCAGCAGGAAAAGGTGCTCTGTGACAACCTGCTGCATGGCAGCCCCAGCTGAGAAAGAAGCAGAGGGTCACATCCAGGGGAGGAAGGTACAAGAGCAGAGGCACTGTTGGGACAAGAGCTTTGTTCTGTGCCAGCTGCCCTGCTATGCAGACCTCCCCTTAGCAATGCCCTTTCCTGCCAGTGGTGCCTACAAACAGTTCCCAGGTTTGGGAACAGCAATACTTTCCACAGGCATTGATAAACAAACTCATCAACACCCTCCCAGCATGGCCCACTCTTCCTCAGCCTTCTTAAAACTGGCTCAGACAGCAGCAGGACCATGAGCAGCTTAGAAACAGCTCATTAAGGGACTAAGACACAAGAAGCAGTATTATTCTAAGATGGGATTTAATCCCCTAAATCTTCCTTTTAAAGCAGTGCTAAAACCACTCTTCTCCAGCTAGCAGCAAGTAGGTACCGCTCCAGCCTCTGAACCAAAGGGTTAACCCTAAACGCCAGCCCCTGTTTTGTCTAGGAGAGGGCAGCATTTAGGCTGGGACCTGTACCTAACAGATACCAGCTCAGCAGAGACCTTTACAGTTGATTCAGAAAGCAGATGTGGAACCAGACTGCCCAAGGCTACAGACTTCCCTTAATACCCAGATATAAATAATTGATCAAAAAAGAAATAAAACAAAAATCCAAAGGGCTTGGCACTTGTTGCTGTGGTGGCTGTAACACCGAAATCTCCAGGTTTCTAGGGGAGAGCATCAGCAGGGGCAGCAGTGCCATTATGCTTGTGCAAGGAGAAGTGGGGATGGAGCTAGGGGGGCCAAGCACCACCTCCCTACTCTCCATCAGCCTGCCCTGGAGCTGGTTCAAGCCAGCAGAGGGGATGGAAATTGGCCCAGAGAGCGGTTTGCAGGCTTGGCACCACTCCCCCTGCCCTCTGTGGATGCCATTAAGTGAGTCAATGTCTTTGGAGAAAATCCCCCCAGAAAATACCTGCTCAGCAAAGGGCTCCAGTAAAGGGACCCGCTTTCCTGAAGACAGATGGGATAAAGATCTTATCCCTGTCGCCCACACGGTTAGATGCCCAGCCTGTTTAATACTGTCACCTGGCAAGAAATGCTCTTCTATTAAACTTAAAAGAAGATTTCTTTTTTTTTCACCTAAACCAGTACAGTCCTTCAAACTGGACACGCATTAAGGGCAAAACAGCAAGAACAACCAGCCTATGGGACACACACGCACCACACCACCCCCCGCAGGCAACTCCAAAGCCCCCATCTACCAGCGCCAAGGGGACTGATAACGCTTTACAAAGAATGAAATGAACATGAAAACCCTGTGCATCCTTCTCCAAAATGCTTGATGAATTCGCCAAGCGCCTGGGACCCTCCCCCAGACCCTCGCTGGCTCAGGGAGTGAGAAAGGCTGCCTACCTAAATCCCTGCAAGCCTCTGGCCAGCCCCGAGTCTGCAGCCCCAGACGCAAGATCTCGACAGCAAACCGCACTGGAAATGTCTAGACCTCGCCGTTCTTCAGGGAAAGAAAACAAAGAGAGAGACACGAGAAGAATTTGCCAAACCAGCAGAATAGCTGACATTTCAAACCCCCAGATTGCTCACTCAGAACAGCCAAGTCATCTTTAAGCTCCTTTCTTTTATTCCCTCACTCAATTTTCATGCTGGTGGATTCATCCCAAGCCTGTGTTCTGGGACTAAGGGGCTAGGAACAGAGGCAAAAGTCCCTTGACCACATTATCAGGCTTGCTACATACACTTGCATCCCCTGCAGAGATGCACACCCCATGAACACCTCCGTAAGGGCTGACCCACTTCATCTACATTTTCAATGCAGAAGAACGGAGGAAAGGGGAGGTTTGCCCTGCAGACCAAGACTCTAGACGCAACAGGCTATGTTGTCCCAAAAACATAGTAACAAACACATAAGCCTATATAGGGGGTGGGAAATAGTGTTGCATGTGTAAGAGACATTGATATAAGGAAAGCAAGTGCCTGGAAAACATAGGGTTAAAATACTTTTAACTTAGGTCTAAGAGAACAATGCATTATAAGTCTGTGGCATGATAACAGAATTTAGTAGCCTTACTAACAAGAGTGAATTATTTCTTTTTATCCTTCTAACGAGTGAATTATTTCTTACCACCCTTCTAATTATCAGTTAGTTTGGAGACAGGGACTCCTGAACATCTGCTAGCTTGGAATACTCCTTGTCTGCCCATCCTGTTCTGTTTGCAATAAATTTTGTAGGAAGGTCACACTGCTCTAAATCTTTGCCAGCTGTCAGAAACTTACAGATATGGCTGGTTTCAGCTAATTGTGTGATTACTAGGGCATCCATGCCAAAGGTGAAAAGCGCACCATGAGGAAGACTGCTTACTTCATCCTGAAGACCCCTGCCCATGACCATCAGAGGGCAGTGAGCAAGCGCCAAAAGGGAGGGGACTTATAATAATGAGTACCTAAACTAATTGTAATATTCCCCCGGGAATCTAATGAATATGCATGTTTGTGTGTAATAAATACCTGCTTGCTTAACCCCTCGGGGTGCAAGTTAGGAGCAGTGATCCCCCTTGCACCTGGCGCCATAATAAACATACCGGCTGTATAACTCTCCTTGAGCTGTAGAGTCTGATTCCATGCTTCAACATCAGAGGTATTTTTTGTTACTATTAGTTAGGAAGATGGCACATGAACCACCAAGAAAACCCCATATACCAAGACTGTAATTTGCCCATTATTTTTGACTGGCCTCCCTCCTGAAACAGCACCAAATCAGTGTCTCGAGGAATCCATGCTCTGGCTTGGCTTTTTAGATAATCCCAGGTTAAAACTAAAGCCAGAGGTTTGATTTTTTGTTTTGCTAACCCTCTGCTCCACAGAGTTTCAGTAGCATTCTTTGTCACTCAGCCCTTGGGAACAGTAATTCAGCCAATGTGCCAGAGGGGACAAGCAAGTTCCAGCATGGAAACGGCTCTGACTCACAGGGTCTCCCTAGAAACCCAAAACAATGGGAAAACACCAAGTACCTTTGCATCCTTAACCAAATCATGTGCAGTATCCCACAAAAACCCAAATAAACCAGTTGACACCAGGGCAAGGCTTATAATAGCCCATAGCTTGGTCCCCTCCAAGTGGGACCACCCCCAACCTTGAGAGGGGTGAGCAGTGGGAAATCCAGAGAAGAAAACCAAGGATCCCAACTGATTGACAAGAGGCCAAAAAGCAAAGTAGGAGATAAAACAGTTTCTCTCCTCTTCCCTTTACGGGATGCTGGATCCCCTCCTGGTTCCCAGCCCTTCTCCTATTCTACAGTACTCTCACACTGCAGTCATGGTGGCTGGGGGATGCTAATTTTGCTTCAATAGCACTGCAATACCTGCCATGGGCAGCAAGCAAGACGGGAACAGCTTCCCCCAGCTGCCATGTCACCAAACGTTCATCCCAATAGTCCAGTGTCAGGGAGGGGGCCAGGTTTTGCTAGGGTGGACACAGTGATGCTCAGCTCAGAGTTGAGAGACATGCTCTCCAGCATGCACAGCAAGCAATGGCAAAGGATGTATTTCCCACTCACTTCAACCTGACTCAAAATCCTCCGGTAGTGTCCAAGTCAAGAAGGGAATGGCAGACTGGGAATGTGGGCTGGGAGCTAGCGAGGAAGGCAGCCTGCAGGGAAGCTTTTAGGTACACAAAAGGAGCAGTCATCCTGATGTCAGCTTCCCAGTGCTGTTTAATGAAAAGCCTGGTATCCACATTTCTGGCAACAAAATAAGGGGGGGAGTTATTAAAAAAAATTCTCTGTGACGAATCATTTATCACTGAGCTTCAGCTGACACTAAGCTCCTAATGAAAGGATTTCTGTCTCAGGGAGATCCCTGGGACCCTACCTACAGCAGCACCATTTTAAGCTGAGCCTGCACAGCACCAGGAAAGGGTACATGTCCCATCACCCACGTGGCACCCAATGGGGACCCCAGCGAAGGACAGTAAAGTTTATTATCAACTTCCAAGCTAGCTGCTCCCTTTTCTTGGGATATATCTTGATAAGAAAACTCCTGGAAGCTTTTCCAGCTGGCTACCATGCAGCATCTCCCTGGTGCAATCTAGCCCAGCCCACTAAGTCCTTTCCTCATTAGAGAGCTGGCCAAGCCTCTCCTCCTTCCCCCTCCCTCCAACTAATGGGATTAGTGTTCAGCTGTGTGGTCCCAGCACATTCCTCCCCGCCAACCCCGGCACCCTTTTCTTTCTCTCCCTCTGCCATCCAGGCCAGAAAGTGGTGGTTTTTTCTGCTGAATCGGGTATTTCAAGGCAATCTGAGCCAGTAAGGAAACGAGGCAGTGCCAAGAGGAGGCAGACAGAGGTCACAGCAAAGCTGGAAAGAAAACACACTAAACACAGAAAGAAAGAAGGGGAAGGGGGTGGGGGAAGAATATATAGAAGGAAATAATACTTGGGGGAAGTATTTGTTGCATGCATTATCCTGTTTTCCCCCCTTTTATTGATGCTGCTTTCCCCTCCCTTTATTTAATTCATTAAAGCCTCCAGAACCGCCTTTACTTGAATAGCAGCAGTCCCCCCTTCTCCCAGCACAGCATCCCACGCATTCACTCCCTGAAAAGTCCTGCCCGCGGGGTATAAACCATGAAATGCGCCTGAAAACCAGCCTTTTGATTAGAGCTGACAATCCCCAGGCGCTCAAACGTCTGTCCCCCCAAGATCGGAAAGGGAAAATGACATCATCTCCGACCCCCATAATATGGGAAGAGCCTGGGGTCAGAACGGGCAACCCTGCGGCTTCCCCCTTGCAGAAGGATTTAATAAGTAAACAGGAGAAACTTTCAGAGAGTTAATTGAAGTGATGCTGAGAGCATCCGACCACAGGCACTGGGATAATGCACTGGAGAATAAAATGTTGCAATGAAGGCATTTGCTTTTTAAAACCAACATCTTCTGTATTTGGGATCGTCCACATTACGCTTGGCCCTAATCTTGCAAATCCTTACCCCTTATGCTGATAATCTCCCCTTCGTTACTGGCAATATAGCTCTGAGCTGGCCAACCACAGCAGAAATAATGTCCAAAGAAAACCCAACCAAGCAACCAAAAAGCAAAAGCATCATTATAGCTTGGTTATTCCTCAGCTGGTTGTGCCTTTCGAACACTTTCCATCACCATGCAAAAGAGTACTTAAATAAAAATAAATAAATAGAGCCAAGCATAAAGCATGGAAAACAAAACAAAAATGGGAAATCACACAAGAGAGATCTTTGAGCACAGACCCTATTTGCAGACCTCCAGGTGCTGGCAGAGCAAACCTTCTACAAGATGACTAGCTGAATAAATATTGATCCTTCCACATCTCTCAGAACATGGGGAATACATACATTTTTATCTTAAAAAAGAAAGAAAAGGTGTGTAGGGAATCAGCACAGGCTTCCCTGTGCCACTGTGTGAGGAAGGATGCAGAAGCAGGCCTGCTCTAAAGCTGCTATAAACTCCTTTTCAAGCACATCTGAAGGCACCCAGGTTTTCCAAGAAAAAGCTTCTGAAAATCTATAAAAACCTTTCCCCCATCAATAAATACTATTCAAAATAAACATCGTAAGTACAAAATAAAAAATCAACAACCATTCTTTTTCTAAGCATTTGCTGAGATTTCAGTGATGAGGAGGAGATGGTCTTGGCCAGGAGATACAGAAGATGCTTTTGGACTTAGGTGATAGACAGTGATGGCAATCACCAGGCCAGACACTGCCACTGGCCAGGGGAACGTGATGGAGAGGAACGTAAAAGGGCTCTGCCTTCCACCACTCCAGTTGCCGTAGCTATTAAATGCCAGAGACGGCTGTGTGAATGCAAAGCCAGCCCTTCCTGCACCACTTTTCCCCCCACCCAATCCTCTTTTCTTTCAGGATAACAGATTTTCAGCATGAGGAAAGCAGTAAACCAAGGGAGAGGTGGGAGCCACGGCCCCCCAAAGCCAAGCCTTACTATGTTCATGAGGGTAAGGACATAGTTCTGGACATGCTCCTTCCCATGGAAGCGTACAACTGAGTCATCCACTGCCAGCAAGACCTCGATGTTGTAGTCGTCCTTCCTGGCATGGCGCCTCTTGCGCTCCACATCCCCCAGACGCTCCGTCATCAGCTCCAGGGAGTTGGGGAGATCGCCTACTCGCACGTCGGACACTGAGCAAGGCATGGGGGGCAGAACAAGAAACAGCCATTGAGGTGACCTGACACCATGGCAACACTCAAAAACAATGCAAATTCGTCATTGCTCTGCAGTGGGGAAATGGCTCTTTAATGGGACCACCAGCACTAAAAGACACATCTATGATATGATGGTCCTACACCCTCTGTTGGATGGTGGTGGAGAGGTGCTGGATAGCTGGGGAGGACACCAGTGAAGCTGAGGGCTGCTCCTTGAGAGCAGACAGCTGCATCCAGAGCATCCTCCATGCTTCACCCTTCATCACATCCTTCACCCCGTAACCTTGTTGTGTCTTTGAAACTCTTGATTCCATTAGTGATGCTACAGAAGCAACGAGCACATCCTGCAAAACTTCTATACTTTATTAAAACTCAGGAAGCAGATTATGGTGCCACTAGAGGTGAATAAATGCTGGGAAGTTTAATGCCTCTGCGTAAATATAAATAGGTTTATAGAGTGCTTTTGCACAGCATTGACCCCACACTTGTAAACACTTCTGTGTGCGCTTGGCTTTGTGTGGGTGAGAGGGGAAGTCAGCAGGCGATTTATGTGCATAGAGAGCAGTACATGGCTAAGTGATGCTATAAAAAAGAAAAAGACACATTTTCTCCTTCAAGGCAAAGAAGGAAAAAGAAAATAGGACAATGCACTAGAGAAGCAAAATGAATTGTGAGCGTGGGGAAAAGGAAGGACTTCTATCAAGACTGCAGCGCCTACATCTACAAGCGACAGTTGCAGCAAAGTCAGACCAAGCCTGCCTCCTCCTGATCCCTTCGCTCACAAGTCCCAACTCTGCTTTCCATCCCAAGGCTGATGTGAGCATCCACGGGCCTGATCACACCCACCTGTGAAATTCTACCTCTGTGACGAAGAAGAAGAATAACTCATACATATAATTCATTCAATTTTAACCAAATTTGAAGAATTTCAAAATTCCCAGCAAAAGCCCAGCATTTTTTTGCCTTTCTTCTCACTAGTGACCCAACTGGCAGGTAAAGCCAGCCTAAAGCCATAGGGCAAGATGTACAAGCCAGAGAGCAAGTGGAAGGAGAAGTCCTCCCCCCACAAGAAACAGTTATGATCAATTGCTGGCAAAGAATAGACTCCAGCAGCCCTTACCTTCAGGGTGGAGGTCCTGATGGAGCTCAGTGCCATCCTGCCAGATGGCCGACCGGCGGTATACCACGTGGGCTCTCCCATGCTCCTCTGTCTCCTGCTGCCCCCTCTCCAGGGGCTCAATGAAGAACTCATTGCTGTCTGTCCGAATCAGGCCAGCCTGGACTCCACAAAGAAATAAAGAAAAGGGGAAAAAAAAGATGTGTTTTTATATACACATACATGTACACACACACTCAGTATACTCAGTAAAGACTGATACAGAACATGCATGAATCCAAAGGGAAAAAGCATCCCAAATAAACTGTCTTGTTGCTATTCCATGACACTGGGATGGATCCATTACCATGTTCATGTATGATGACCCTTAATTTCCCCTGTAGATGGAAAAAAAAAGAGGGGAATCATAGAATAGTTAGGGTTGGAAAGGACCTTAAGATCATCAAGTTCCAACCCTCCTACCATGGGCAGGGACACCTCACACTAAATCATGTCATCCAAGGCTCCCTCCAACCTGGCCTTGAACACCTTCAGGGATGGAGCATTCACAACTTCCCTGGGCAACCCATTCCAGTGCCTCATCACCCTTACAGTAAAGAACTTCTTCCTTATCATAGAATCACAGAATCATAGAATAGTTAGGGTTGGAAAGGACCGAGTGGGGAACAGAGAATGACACCAACCAACAAAAAAATGGATATAATTCCAGTTATGTCTTTATATGGCTAAGAAACTCCATTCCTTCTCACCAGCAATGAGTTTTTCTGCCTAACCCTGCACAAGAGGGGTACAAGCTACACAGTACCACCCCGCCTCCCTACACCATGCCCATGCCTATGGTGACGGAGAGGAAACCTGCCATTCACCAACAAGTCTGCAGTCACAGCAAGAAGAAAGGAAAAAGAAACCATCATCTCTGCCCTGTGGAGTGCTTGGGAATTAACACAGGGAAATCCCTTCAGAAGAGAAGCTGGAAAGCATTATGACTACAGCTCCCTAACACAGGGAAGATGAATGAAAGGGCAAACATCGCTGGTAATGTTGTCCTGGCTACCAATCTGCTCCTAATTAACACCAAGCTCCCACCAAATCTCCCTTACATCAGCCTGAGCACTCATATCCCGCAGCGCCAGCCAGCTCAGACCTCAGGGAAGCAAAAGGATCACTGGGATTTGGCTTCCATCCTACGGGCAGCTCCCCCCAGCCCAGCATTTTTCACAGCTCCCTCCATCACACATGCACGCTCTCCTTCCTCAGGCACTGCCCGCTGCTGCCTGCTGTTGAATAGCTGGAAAGCACAGACAGAACGTACGGATCTGTTCTTACACAGCAAAGCCTTCAACAGCATGTACCTACTGGAGTCCGCATCAGGGCAGGGTACTAGAACTGTTTTCATCAAATAAAATAAAAAATTTATATATATACTGCACAGAGCAGTACGAAGACATAAGCTAGGCTCTGTAAACAGCCAGGCAAAGCTGAGGCTCTTCCAAGCCCGCCTGGGTTATTGGATCTCCCTCGCATTCACATACTGATGCATTCATCCTGGCATCAGCCAATCTGGCTCTGTTAGACTTTATCAAATTTCCTGCTCCACTTGGGTTTTATTAGCTGCTTAACTCCTCTAGAAAGCAGGTCTTTGGCTGGTTTTGTTTTACCTCCTTCCTGAGGAATCCAAGTACAGGCAGTTGTGCTAGGATCAACTTGCCTGACACACGTATCTCAGGTCGCTCCCACAGGAGACATTCAGGTCACCAGGGCAGGACCTCTCCATCCACCCCCAGCCAAGGAGACAAAAAATCACTGCCAAATTTAACCAGAAGTCTGGAGCACCAGGCCAAGTGGCGGTGATAAGGCAGAGATCAAGGCAGAGAGTCAACCCACAAGTCAGGTCCAGCTATGGCTGGGCAAGTACATGGCGATGGGGCAGGTCTAAGCCTCTGCTCTTTATATGATAAGAGAAGGTGGACATCCACTGCTTAACAAACAAAAATGAGTAGCTACGAAGGGCGTCTGATACAGGCATCACAAACATGCTTGGATTTTATACACATGAATTATGCTGATGATTTCCCACCATGTTTCCAGCTTGCACATCACCACAGATTTGGGCTGGAGCAGCACTCCTGCTACTTGAATGCACCTGGCACGGTACCCCAGCCAGCATCCTATTTCAGCCTGGCAGCACAATAAGCAACCCCTGTCCCAGGAGAAGGTCTTCTGGGACACCACTACCACCTTGCAGCCCTGCCATGAAACGTTTCACTGAGGACAAGGCACCCAAAGCCAATTTATGGGTTTACGGCAAAAGCCGGGACTTGCTGAATCAGGCGGCTGGAGAAAAGCTGTGCTGGCTTCCTGGGGCAAGGCTGGATTAAAATACGAAAGAGCCTGGTCCCAAGCCATGGCCCACTTGGGCTTGCTCTGCTCTATAGCTCATGACTAATTATATATGGCTCAAGAAATAAAGCAGCCCAGACTTTCTCACCTGCGCTTTCTCCCAAAAGCGGGACGTAACATGCTGCTGACTCCAGCATTGACTGACGGACAAAGTAGATACCACAAGGACTTGTATGCACATCTGATCATTATGAGCAGCCTCATAAATGAAACAGAAACCACAGCAGTCACCTTGGCATTTACAAAAATAAAATAATAAAACAAACCAACCCAAAAACAAGATTGCAAGAGGCATGCATGAACCTGCTCAGCCTCAAAAAGGAGCAGCTCAGGCTGTACTTCAGCAGTTTGTGAAGGTTACAACTGTAGGGAAGCAGCAAGAGAGGCCAGCCACCCAAAAAGCCACAGTAAGCTTTCCTTGGGCCCTTGCCAAGAGATCAATCCCATCCTCAATGATCAATTTGCCATGTGCTTCCTGCCCCAAATTTTATTTGGTTGAATAACATCAAATCAAATGAAATCTGGCAAGGTGGGACTATCAATACTAATATTTCTAACACAAGATGCTGTCTGCAGCTCTTGGTGAAGGTAATTTCCAATCTAGAAAATGGCCTTTTAGATACTTTTTTTTTCCTTTTAAGGAAAACACCAAACTCATTTCTGCCAGCTCACAGAAGGTGAAATCTTTTTCTCAGCTCTCCTGTGTCTCCCCAGGCTATGGGAATGATGAACTGGCCCCACTGGCCTGGCACCAGCCTTGCTAAAGGGAACCCCCCAGCACTCTGGGTAAAAAATTCCCCCACCACCACTGGGTAAAAAGCTTCAACTCCCACAGGAATTCAGGAAATTCTGACACTTCAACACAGCCGAAATGTGGAAAAATTAATAAAACCTCTCCACTCAGCCAGACAGGCAAACAGCTCCAAGGAGGGGGAAATCCAGCTGCATGAACACCATGTATTTTTCCTACACGATTCACACTTAATTTGGACAAAAAGTCCCAGAAAGCCAGGCTGTTTCTCCAGAGACTGCCCACTGAGGGCATCAGGAGGGATCAGTAAAGGGATGCCTCTGCCCCGCACTGAGCTGGACCACACCTCGCAGTAGCACAGCATGTGCTCCATCACTATTTTGGTACCTCCCTGCGCAGCACAGGCTTTGCAACTCATTTAACACAATGCTTTGCACTCCTTGACTGTTTTTCCCTGCTCTTTGAGCCAAGGCAAGAGATTTTTGGGATGTTTACAGGCAGGGAGTTACTCCATCTGGGCTTTGCCAGGTCTCTCAAGCCAGGATTCAAATACAGCTCCTGGTGGGGTGACGGCATGAAGACACGCTCACTGCTAACTAACTAATTAGGCTTTCAGCCCAAACAGAGACTGCTTTTCATCTCACTGCCAAAAATTAGGATTTTCACGTAAGAGAAAAGTTCTCATTTCCAAGTAAAAAAAAAAAAAAAGGAGCGGAGGACAGTGGGATCTATGTAACAAGGGACATCTCGCCCTCCGGGCATTTAAACCAGCACCTTCTTTCTTCACAAAATTAACCCTATAGCTCAGGGGCTGCAAGGAAAATCCTGGAAGACAAAGCCATACTTTTTGCACTGGGCATCATTATGGGACTGTTTCTCCCTTCATTTCCTATTAGTTGCTGTTCTGAGGGCCTTTGTGCTCTGCTTATCTGTTGCCACCCCTCCAAAGCAAGCCAGGCTGACAGGGACGGAAAAAGCTGGCCCTACGGTTTGCAGGACACTGGTGTTTGGTGCAAATAACCCTGAAGGGCAGCAGGGAAAAGACAGCCACAAAAAGCAAATGTGGTGCCTAGAGATGATAATTCCTCATCCACCTCTGCCAGCAAAGCATGAAGGAAGCAAGGTTGACCACACGCTGCTAAAGCTGGCACGGAAAGATGGGGTATCTTCACTGCAGTGAAATGTGTCTGATGGGGCAGATTTCTGCTTAACATTACTTTACCAGTTAGGATTTTGGTCGCTTAGATCAGCTTTGAAATTACATTACGGACGATAGCATCTTCCCACTCTGGTATGAGACATCCTTGCAAAGGAAAGGCTGGATTTTCATGTGTGAATGCCTGCAGCAAATAACAGCTGGGGAAGGTGCCATGGGTTTGGCATCTCTGAAAAAAAACAGCTCACTTACACAGCTAAATATGGATTTAGGAAAGACTTAATGTGTACTCTCTTTTTCAAGAACTGTTTCTTTTTTGCCCCCATTATTTATAATCTCAGTCTCCATTTATACACAGCGTAATCTCTTTGTGTACACAGCCTTCATCCACAGCATCCCAGAGTGCTTCCTCTGACCAGAAAAGAGCAGCCATGTGCGGTCCTGTGCCTCACACACACACTATACTGAGATGCAAAAGCTGCAATCCCCTTTTGAAGCTCATGGATAACTTCCAGCAAAAGTCCACAGCAATTCCAGGGTACGTACATATCAAAGAGCAACAAAGCTACCTACAGCCAGTGCTCCCCACCTTCAATTAGTCCCTACCTAGCATGATGCTAACAACAGTCCTGATCACTTACATCTCCCCGAGATGTTCTGCTGCTCCTCTGCTGGGTCATGCTGGAGGTACAGTATGGTCACAGATATTATCCTCCCATCCCATCCACACCTGCCACCACATTTTGGTTCTGTTTCTTGCTTCATTTGCTAAATCAAGCTCTTTTCACTGCTTTTTGGGGCTCCTGTTGGTCTCACAACTCCCAGCAAATATAAGCTGCCATCTAACTTAAGCCAGAGAACCATATAGCAATCTACACCATCCAAAAAACCCAGGAAAGACAGAAACCAACTGCTATGTTGGATGTATTACAAAATCCTCTTTACTGGAGGAGGAGCAGAACCCCTGCTCAGGCTCTGTCCTTCTGACCTCTTCCCCCAGCCTGCAATCGCCACATGTGCTTTGCCGGATGATGAGAAATTGCTGCTTCAGGGCAGGGCATTTATTTGTTGGCCACAGAGCAATAGATGCACTGCAGGAAGAAAAAAAAATTACTTTTTTTTTCTCTTTCCTGGTGCTGCTGGAGCTCTACATGAAGAAATAAAACATCTGCAAGACAATACATCAGCAACCACGATACTAACACTGTGTCCCAGGATAGCTTTGGAAATGGCAGTGCATCAAAACTGCCCTGCAGAAGCCCTTTGCATCTGCAAACAACCAAAGCCCCGCACGCCAGCACAACATGGCTTGGCTAATCCCACCCTGCAGAGCAGCATCAAAGCTCCCACAGGGCTGGCTGCACCAGGGTTAATGCAGGTAAAGAAGAAAGCACCCTGAGCTGCTGATCCTGGGTCAAGAGCCACTTCTTCTTTCCATGAGCTTAAGAGAGTGGGCTTGGGGATGGCAAGACAGGAACTGCTGCATAAATCTTTAAGGAAGAGAAACCCCCTAACACCACCCTCACAGCTTCTGAGCTGTGTCAGGACATGGACTCAGCTGCCAATGACTTCCAGCATCACTTTGTTCATGATGCCAACAAAATGATATCCGCAATGCAACCTGCACACATAAAAAGCAGTTTTTCATTCCAGACACGGCATTACTAGTTGCTTGCTGGAGCTATAGGAAATACCTTTCAAGCTTTCAAGCCTGCCCAAATTCACCAGCCCCAGGACCATCCATGTCATGGAGAAATTTCTGCAAATTCACAGCCTCAGACAATTCTAAAAAAGCTGCTTCAGAAGGTGTGGGCTGTGTGCTAAAATTGTTGGGGAAAAAAAAACCAAGCTACTAAATATAGGCGAAATACATATTTCTAACTTGCTGCTCTGTCATTTCTGCTTGTATAGTAACACCAGGCACTGCACAAAAAAGAAGGAATGCCAAGTTGTTTGTGCTAGCAGCCAAAACTGGCTTAAGGAACTCCCAGAATAAAGCAACCAAAAAAGAAGTATATTAAAAAAAAAAAAGGCAAAGCAAAATAAGATGTTTATTCCAACCCAGGAGTAATGTAAGCGATACCAGGAGAAAACAGCAAACCCTGGCACCTAAAGCAAGAATTAAATTAGCTCAAAGGACATTTGAAGGGCAATGGGCCAAAGGTACATAAAAAAAAGAAGTGATTGTTCAACCATATCAAAAGTAGGAAAACCACAGGCAGACCAGACACCTGGGCTAAGGAGGTAACAGAGCCATTTAAAGTAATTAAAGTGCTGTGGCAGCAAGTGACCGATGCTGAACTGTGCGTCAAAAAGCTCTGAGCACGAAACAATTAGAAAAAAAGAATGGAAGGAAAAAAGAGATCCTACAAAAAAAAAAAGAAAAAGATGCTTTGCAACTTTTTAGCAAGACTACATGCTAACAGTGATTTTGGGAGATCAAGCTCACTGAGCCTCATTCAAGAGGAGGGAAAAACAGAGAAAAAGTTCCTGAAGCAGTCCCAAAGTAAAAACATGGATGAGTGAGGATGAAGCAGCACCACCGTCAGCATGTGTAACCGCCCCAGAGGCAGAACCCATGGGCTCTGACACAGCACCTGACACAGTCCACCTCTGGGCAGGCGGCAGCTCAGGCATGTGGCAGGCAATTTTTTCAACACCTTCAAACAAATACTGCTGCACATACAGCAGAAAGATGGAGCACTCGCACATGTAGTACCCTGCCCCGCTTACCCCACAAGCCACGTGGGGAAAGAAAACCCACAGCAGCCAGCCAGTAAAGGGCAACGCATGGTGCAGACACTTAAAGCATCACGAAAAAATCAGGTTTCAGGACACAACGACCCACCTCTTAAGAGAAAACCACACCAAAACACAGGCAACATACACAAACTGCCCCGCCAGCCTCTTAAGCTTACCAGTCCATCGCAGTTGCTGATGGCCACAGCGGCTCCGGGCATGCCAGAGATGTCGCCGGTGAAAAGGCACCGCTGCTGGAGGGGTTCCCGGAAAAGCACCTCGAAATCCTCCTGCCATTCCGCCACGGCGCCCTGCGGCACCAGCCGCCGGTTGGGCCTCAGCCGGAGGTGCAGCTCCTTCCCAAAAACCGTGACATTGAAGTAGTGCAAGCGGCCGCCGGCCCCGCGGCGCTGGGAGCTGCGGGGAACACGGCGGCGGGACGGGCGTTGGGCTGGGGGACAGGCGGCTTCGCCGATCCCCGCCGCCGCATCGCCAGACACCACGTGCGAGAGGAAGCGGCCGCGACAATCCGCGCTGAATGGGACGATTACACCATACTCGGTGAGTTTGCCGGACAGGAAGAGCTCTACAGAGGCAAGACAGAGGGAAAGGGCTCAGCCACGGCCATGGAGCATCCCGCTCACGCGTCGGGATTTCGGTGGCCAACCCAACTCGGGGAGCCTTTGGGAAGCCCCACCAGAGCTCGATAAACCAAACAACTGCTTTTCCCTCTCAACGCAGCTCCGCCGTGTAGTTTTAGCCAGGCGCGTCAAACGTAGCAGAATAAACTCGG
Organism: Psittacus erithacus; assembly: GCA_009867235.2. Classification (NCBI taxonomy): domain Eukaryota; kingdom Metazoa; phylum Chordata; class Aves; order Psittaciformes; family Psittacidae; genus Psittacus; species Psittacus erithacus. The sequence continues at coordinate 298 of WYDI02022565.1, read as the reverse complement.
GCCGACGTGCCCCTCACGCCAGGCACGCCAACTATTTCTCGCCCAGCCTCCATCTCCCCAATTTCCCATTGAAACCAAACCCCCCGCCAGCGGCAGCTCTCTCCTTTCCCCACATCCTCCGGGGTGCGAGCCACCTGTCAAAACAGCCCGCACCCCCGGGGACCCCGCTCCCCCCGGGAAGGGGAGGTACCTGGGGCGCTGCCGGCGGCCAGGCAGCCGTGCAGGGGGACGAGGCAGGACACCACCAGCCGCAGATAATCCATTTGGGGCCGGCGGCGCGGCGCGGGCCGCGGCCACG